>VZRX01023715.1:358-10797 GCA_013398075.1 Notiomystis cincta
GTTTTTTTTTTAGGAAGAGGTGTTGGGGGGTGGAGGAGAGAGCTACAAATGTAAGAAAACAAATGAGAATAGGAATTCAATAATTTACAGCCGTTTACTGCATTATTCCAGGCAAGTTAATTTTTAAAGGGAGGCAGCTGTAGCAGAGATAATTGAATTAAGGGTTTGCTCTGTGATGCACAGAAGTGTTCAGGGGAAACCCAGGAGTGTGGTTAGTCCTGTGTCACAGCCTGGGGTGAAACTCAGCCGGGGCTGAGGATGAAAAAGTGAAAGTGCAGAGAGTCCTGGCCCTGGGAGTGTTCAAATTCCAGGCTGGAGAACCCCTGTGGTGGTTCCCTGTTTCCATCAGGCCTCACCTGGCAGGAAAACTCTGCAAATCTGGGCATCCTCCAGCCTCCAAGATGAAAAATAAAATCTGGGTGCTGATTTCCTTTCCCTTCCCTTCCCCCCAGTTTTAATTCCTGCTCAGTCACCATCCTCCCATCCTTCTGCCCTTCCCAGTCCTTGTGCTTTCCAGGAAACCCAGAGCCAACCAAGCAGTGCCATAATATTACACATGAAATTATTGCAGGGCCACGAATGTTTTTAAAATCTCACAGCACTTTTTCTTTCCCTTCCCTCTGAGGTTCTTGCTCTGCTTTCTCCTCAGTGCAGCCGCAGGAGGAGGCACAACAACAAAATAAATCCTGACAGATTTTCCAGAGCCTCCTCCCACTAATTCCCCAGAGAAACACACAAGAGTAAGTCCTTTTTTCCTGCTTTTTATTTTCCTAGAAGGTAGCGAAATAACAAACATTTGCCTTTTTAATTTCCATTAGTGGTGTGTTGAGATGTTTATAAACTCAACTGAAAGCTGCTCCTTCCACAAAGCTTTTCTTTCTCCAGAAGAACAAACTCAGAAGGAAATTTTGTGAAACTGATGGAAAATTTGGGCTGCTGGAGCAGCAGCCTGTCCATAAATGCTTTCAGAGTTGATTGGACAGCTTGTTCCCTTTGGAAGATGCCCGGGAATTCTGCAGCTCCTGCCTGGCCACACAGATCAATGCTGGGATTGCTTCCTGCAAAGCCCTTGGAAGCTCTGAGTGATCCTGGGAAGAGCAGGATCGATTCCCTGATCCTGGCAAACAGAAGGGAGGGAGGAGCTGGGCAGGGCAGCGAGGCAGGGGTGGAAAATACAGCACTGGTTGGTAAATACATTTAATTCCTTGGTGTTTATTATCATTGAATAAACGGTTTGTTGTCAGATTCTCCTGAGAAGGTCCCAGTGGGATTTCAAAGGGAGTTGTGTGTTGGACACAGGGATGGTGGGACAGGCTGGGCCAGGCCCCAGGTGTGTCCTGAGGTCCCTCACCTTCACCCAGCCCCTCTTCCAGGGCCTCCTCCAGGGTCCTGCCAGAGCTGTGCTGGGAGATCCCACTCCCAAGGGAGAGCCTTGGGGCAGAAATCCCAATTCTATTTGGATTTTCCCCCTCAGAGTTCACTGGGTCCTGTGCCCATGGGAGTCCTGGTGGGAACAGCAATCCTGGGATATTCAGATTAATCCTGGGATGTTCAGAGCAAGCCTGGGATGTTCAGAGCAATCCTGGGATGTCCAGAGCAATCCTGGACATTCAGAGCAATCCTGGGACATTCAGAACAACCCTGGGACGTTCAGAGCAACCCTGGGACATTCAGAGCACCCCTGGGACGCTCAGAGCTGCCCTGGGACCTTCAGAGCAATCCCAGGATGTTCAGAGCAATCCTGGGACGTTCAGAGCTGCCCAGCCCGGCCAAGAGCAGCCCAAAAAGCACCAAATGGGCCGTGCTGGAAGGTCCTGGCTGCTCCCAGTGCCGGGAAAGCCCTGCTGGGCTCTGAGCCGCCCTGGCCTGGGGAGATTTTCCTTTCCTCTGGAATACCCAGCCCTGTGTCAATGTGGGGTGGCCTGGAGGCTGCAAACCCCGCTCCTGGGGGGATCCAGACCCCAAAGCTCTCTCTCATTACTTGGTTCCCACCTTGGTGATTCCTGAGCTGGGCGAGCTGCAGCAGCCAATTAGCAGAAGTTCATTAGCACGGTGCTACCTTAACACCTCCCCTGTCACCCAGGGGTCCCTCACCCCATTGCAGCAAATTTGCATCTCCCAGCCCAAAGCTAAGCCAGCGTTACTTTTGTTATTCTCAGATACAAAAGGAGCTTTATTGCTTTTCTTACCGTGCCTGTCTCCCACTTTTAAAATCTAAATTTTTCATTTTAACTCGAATTGTGCTTTATGATGTATTTATGTACTTTTAAACTAACTTTTATACTTACAGGCAACCAATTACTGCACCAGAGGAGCCCAGAGTTAATATTTTTGGGTTTGAAGCCTCACTTTATTTGAGACTATATAAATAAGGTTCTCATGAAGTATTTATACAGTCTAAGCCAGCTCTGGGAAGAAAACAAAAGCAATGAGTAAATAATGAAGAATCAGATTTGTGCTTTTTCATTTTCAAAACTGTGTGAATTTTGAACTTTTTTAAGGGGAAGCAAAGCTTTGTCGTCCCCCCCGTGGTGCTGTGGGGTTTTCACTCCGCCAGAGCTCTGCCAGCCCTGAGTTTTGGTGCCAGATTTTGCCAGAATTATTCTCTTTTTGCCCTCGATTTGCAGAGTGCCCAACACCTCCAGCTCTTCGGTGCCGCAGGGAGAGCTGAGCTTTTCCAGAGTGAGACTTAAAATAAACCAAATTCGGCGGCGTAAACAACTGCCACTCGACACCAGGTAATTATGTCTTCTCGAGATAATATCATTTGCATATGCATTTATAACTCTGTGAGTGTTCTTAGAGACTTTAATTAAAAATTAGGCTTTCATTTCCATGATTTTGTCCCTTTCTGCTACTCCCACTGTTTTTAAATTTTATTTCAGGGCCCTCTCTCCACAGAGGGGTTTTTGATGACCCTTCAATGTCTTCTAAAGACATTTCTCCTGCAGGCACCGAGTGTGATTTGATTTAGCTCCCCCCCACCTCAGTGCTCTGTTTCTGGGTGTAGCAAGAAGCCATGATTCAGCACATTGCCATCACCTAAAAATCAAATTTCAGTGGCTCTGATTGCTGCTCGTTGTGCTGAGATCAATAGCTGGGAGCCCCCTTCACCCCTCGGGTGAGGAGCGACCCCCACGTCCTCCAGGAGCAGCTGGAAATTCAATACAGCTCCTGGGGTGAGGGGCCATCCATGCCTTGAATAGAAAAAGCTTGGGGTTTTTTTTTAAGCTTTCCTACCTCAATTTACACAAATTGGTTTTCTCTAAAGGCTCTGAGTCCTTCAGAGTTTGTGCTTTGCCACAGTGGAGATGTGGGGAGAGCTGGGAGGATCCTCTGCAGTGGTGCCTCCCTGGGGGCTGCACCCACATCCCCAATCCCAGCACCGATCCCAAATCTCACTGGGAAGCTGCTCCCTCCTCCTGGCCTGGGAATGTCCAAAGGGAATTAATCCCAAATCTCACTGGAAAGCTGCTCCTGCAGCCTGGCCTGGGAATGTCCAAAGGGAATTAGAATTAATCCCAAATTTCACCTGAGAAACTGCTCCCCCACTCTGGCCTGGCTCAGGGATGTCCAGAGCGAATTAATCCCAAATCTCACCTGGGAAAGCTGCTCTAGGAATGTCCAGAGCATTTTGGAGGGATTAATTAATCCCAAATCTCACTCCAGAGGGTCTCCAGAGGGACCAGGCCACGGATCTGGAATATTCCTTGGGACTCCACTGGTGTTGTTCTTGGCAGTGCAGATGAAGGGTCTGAGGCTCAGAGAGGACGGGCAGGGACTCGCTGTTCTCTGTCCTCAGCTCCAGACCCCAGCCCCATAAACCACTGCTGTCCCTCATATTTTCTCACTTTTGGAAAATAAAAGGTTGCAAATTTTGTCGTCAAACTAAAATACCTCTTCTTTTCCAAGCTGCTGTTCCATCCAGGATGGACTGCTGGCTTTGGATAGAAAACTCTGAGCCAAGCCTTGCTGTGAGGCACTGCAGCTTCTTTAAAATGTTCCCTTTCCAATCCACTCTGGGGCTATTTCTGCCCTCTCAGTGATGCTGATGAACCATTGACAGAACCTTGAAGCCCTCCCATACTGCTGTTGGATGCACAAAAAGGAAAGAAATGAGGTTCTGAACGGCCCTTGCTGGGACAGCCAGTCTGGGATTTCATCTGAGGCACGACAGCTCCAGAAAGGCTGAACAGGCTCCACAAGGTCACAGAAGAAATTACCTTTCCTGCAGGCCCATCCTCCTTCCTTGCAGTGGCTCCTTGCTGAGGGAGAGGCTCAGGAGCGTTTCAGGGCCCACCTCTGAACGAGATGAGTCCTTGAGCTCGGTGGGAACGAGGGATGTTCTGCCTGCTGTAACTGTGCCCATGGCTGCTACAGCCACCAAAGGGCTCTTTTACTGAGATTATTCTGTCTTCCTCACTCCTCTCTGCTTCTCCTGTCTTCATTGGCAAAATCAATCTCCTGTCTTCCTATTTTTTGTTAAATTTATTTTTATTAAACCATTGTTGCCTTTCGGTGCGAGACCAGAATTGATCCCCGGTGAGCAGGAAAGGTTGTGGGGAAGGAGGGCCATAAATAGAGGGAATCACAGCACAGGGGGCTGGTAATTAATGCAGCAGAGGATAAACCTGCAGGTGTCCCACGGGAGATTTCCTCACCCTGAGGATCCCTTCAGATGTCCCAGGAGAGATTTCCTCACCCTGAGGATCCCTTCAGATGTCCCAGGGGAGATTTCCTCACCCTGAGGAGCTGTTCAGGTGTCCCAGGAGAGATTTCCTCACCCTGAGGAGCTGTTCAGGTGTCCCAGGGGAGATTTCCTCACCCTGAGGAGCTGTTCAGGTGTCCCAGGAGAGATTTCCTCTCAGTTCAGGGCTGCTCAGGCACTGCTGGGAGGTGATTTCGGGGTCACCTCCCCTCGCTGCCCTGAGTGATGGCAGAGACCTTCCCTGCACGGCTCAGCTCCTCCTGGCAGCCCTGCCAGGGATGGGCTCTGCCTGCTGCTCCAGGAAACTGCCCCAGATCCATCCCACAGAGCTGGGAATCCTCAGGCACAACCCCTGGGGCTGCTCCCTTCCCTGCTGCCCTTTGGCAGTGCTGGCGCTGGGGTTGATGCCCACACCTCTCTGGGGGCTGAATCCTCACCTGCCCAGGCAATCTGGGGAAATGGGATTCCTTTGGGGCCAGGTGTGGGGTGAAGGGCCTGGTGTGGTGCCCACTAAAGCAGGGGTGGTCCCAGAACCTCCATCAGGGCTCCTCGGGCCGAACCTCAGACAGCAAAGTTTGGGATCAGCAGAACGGAGGAGGCGAAAGGGGGGAAATTCTCATATTGGTGATACAAGAGGGAAAAGCTGAAATTCCCCACAAGGCTTTTCCAGCAGGGTTTGGGCACGGAATCTGCACCAGGGGCTCCTAAGTGATAAGCAAAAATCCTCTGGGAATTGGAGAACATTCTGGATAACCCCCACACACCTGGGAGCTCTGCAGCCAGGTGTTGAACTGGCCTCTTCCCAAATTTCCAGAGCATAAATCAGGATTTAACCCCTTGGCTGGGCTGCACTCAGGTCTGTCCCAGCAATTCCAAGGTATTCTACATCTCTCTGGCATCCAGCACTGGTTGGGTTTGTTTGGGTTTTTTTTTTCTTTCCTGAAGTGAGAGGAATTACAGAGGTGTAAAGAGCAGCAGTTCAACTGCTCCTCAGATATTTCATTTCTGCAGAACTGCTGCAGCTCAGGACTCCACAGCAATTAAAAATAAGTGAATTACAAAGAAAAATCAGCTGCGAGAACACGGAGTAATTGGGCTGGAAGGGGAAAAATAATAAAGTGGATTCATATTTTGAGTCGTTCTCCCAATAAATAAAAAGGAGAGGTGCTCTGCAGCCTCTCCATTTCTGCTTTATCCAGAGTGATGCTCAAGGCAGGGTGATTCATGTGCTCACAGAGAGGATCTGAGCAGATAATGGTTTGCCAATTCCCTGAGCTGCTTGCAGGACACAGAAGGTTGTCCAATTAATCCCTCTTGTTTGGATTAATCATTCCAGGCTGCTCTGCGGAAGAAGCAGCGGCCAAATGAGAACAGAGGAAATGTCTCTTAGGAGGGATTTCACTCAGGAAAGAACTTTGGGCTAGATCAGTGCCCTGAATTCATCCAATTACATTCCCAATTAAATCAAAAATCCATCTCCTGTTCACATTCAATCTCTAGCAGGTATTGATTAAAATAAACCACGTACAAAAAGCTGATCCACCTGGTGGGGTACAGGAATTATCCCCTTTGGGTGAGGCTCTGTGCACAGCTCGTCTTGTTTGTCCCTCCCTTTGTCCCTTCCCCAGAACTCCTTTTCCAACTCCTTCCATGCCTCGGACAGAACAGAGAAGGAAACAAAAAACCACCCAAACTCGTCTGTGATGGATCCTCAGAGCTGCTCTCGCATTTATTAACGCATGGAAAGTATTCAGATGGCCCCAAAATAAGTGTGAAAAGAGACACACAATAAGACCAGACGAGCAGGGCTTTGTAGAAAGGTGTGGTCGCCATTGTTTGGGGCATTTTGGGGCACATTTGGCAGGAATTGGCTGCTCCCCTTTGGTGTAAAGTTACTTTTACATATTCAGAGAGTGCCCTGAAGCCGCGCGGGGATCGCTCTGCCCTTGAAAGGCTCTCTCGGACCCAATCTTGTTTCACCCGCGTTCATTGTTTCACCCGCCTTAATTACATCACCTGCGTTGTTTCACCTGCGTTAATTGCATCACGTGCTTTAATTGTTTCACCTGCATTGATTGTTTCACCTGCGTTAATTGCATCACGCGCTGTAATTGTTTCACCTGCGTTCATTGTTTCACCCGCCTTAATTACATCACGTGCTGTAATTGTTTCACCTGCGTTCATTGTTTCACCTGCGTTAATTGCATCACGTGCTGTAATTGTTTCACCTGCGTTCATTGTTTCACCTTTGTTCACTGTGTCACCTGCGTTCATTGTTTCACCTGCGTTAATTGCATCACGTGCTTTAATTGTTTCACCCGCGTTCGTTGCTTACCTGCGTTAATTGCTTCACCTGCATTAATTGCTCCACCTGCATTAATTACCAACCGCGTGCAGGCTGTAGCAAAGGGCTTTAAAACACCCTTGGAAATCCTCTCCCCGGGGGCGTTTTTGAACTTTGTGGAAGAGGAGTCGCACAAGGGGTTAAAGATGAGTTTTTAGCCGAGTCCTGCGCCCCGCAGATGCACGCTCGGATCGATGCCGGGACCCGCGGCCGTTCCCAGCTGCTGAATATTGGATGAGGTTTTGGCAGCCCCAAGGTTATGGATGTTCCCGATTCCAGCCATTCCCAGTTCGCTCCAGCAGCACCCCACATCTGGAAGAGGCAGGAAAGCTCCACGTAAACGCTCAGAGGTGAGAGGGAGGTCGCTCTGGGTGTCACTGAAACCACAATTACACCTCGTTACAGACGAGAGCAATTCCTAATTGCAGCTAATTACCAAGGAGGGTAAATGATCGGCAGCCACTTAAATTCGCCTTTAATTTGTTAAGAGAAATAAGAATGGAAGTTCAGTGCCCAGAGAGGAAAGGTTTGTGTGGCGCCAGGATCAGTCACCCCTCATTTCTGGGTTCAAAATGGAGATTTTTAAAGGGGTTTGTAAACAGGGAGATGAAGTTTGGTGAGCCCCGTGTGGAAACCAATGCGCTCCAAACCTGAGCTCGAGGGCATTGCCTTGGGAAACACCAGAGAGGAGACTCTGGAGAAGAGCTTTAATTGATTTCGAGTGCCTTTGCCTCATCCCTCATTTTCGCCCTTCCTTCCCCGAGGATGTGCAGGGATTTGTATCCCTTTATTAACCTCGGGACGAGGGGAGGGATGAGCAGAGGAAGGAAGCCCTGGCTGGGCAGGGGCTGTCTCTGTGCTGGCCGAGCTCAGGATAAACTCGGGCTGTGATTCCCACTCTGAACGAAGTTCCGTGACCTCGGCGCTCATTTCACATCTGCCCTGAGGGGAGAGGGGCTGGAAATATTCCCAGTGCTGGCTTTGGTGGCGAGCCCCGTTAGCACCGTCCCTGGGGAGCGAAAAATCTGCGAATGGTCCCGGTGCCCGCTCAGGGAGCCAGACCAAGGCAGGGAAACATTCCCGAGCCATGGAGCTCCCCCTGCCCAGCCCTGAGCTGCCAGGGGCGGACTCCTGGAGGAATAAATCAGAGCTGACAAAGTGCAGTTCAGCGAGAGCAGCACCCTGGGCTGGAGCTGCGTGATTGGCACCTCTGATAAATTCCTGTAATTACCGCTGGCTCCGGGCAGCCTTGAAATGCTGGGATGTGGGGCTGGAGCGGGGAAATTTGGGTTGTTTGAGAAATTAATTGCCCAGAACTTCCCACGGCTGGGGGAGCCTGGGACAGTACCAGTGTCCTGCTGGAGGTGACAGTGGCAGGAATGCCTGGGACAATCCTCTGTCCTGGCACTGAATGGGGGCTCCTGCTGGGATTGGCAGGTCTGCCTCTGGTTTTCCAGCCCCCACCATCACTCCTGGTTTTCCCTGGGTGTTGCTGCAGCAGTCGGAGCTCAGGGGCCCTGGCCAGCTGGGAATGGGGCTGGTGCTGAGCTGGGAGCTCAGGGGGTCCCTGCCAAGGGCAGGGATGGAGAAGGACTCGGTGGGAATTCTGTGATTCCTGGTTTTCACCCTGTTCTCGTTGAAGCGCCAGGTTTGTTTCCCTGCATTCCCTGGTCTCTGTCCATGGTGCCAGCTCACCTCTCTGTCCCCACACCGATATTCTGATATTCTCTGGTTTATAGATACCCTGCTGAAATGTGGCTGAGCCTTTGGGATAATCCCAAACCTCCTTTTATGCCCCAGTCCCATGAACAGGGCCCTGTTCCTACAGGCCCTGAGCGAGAGGGACACTGATTCTTCTCCTTTCCCACCTCTGAACATCAGAATGAGGCGGAATTAAACTGACAATCTTGGCACAATTAAAGCCCAGAGCCTGCACAAATCCTGCCTTGGGCTCAGTGAGCTGGAAATTTGAATTATCTGACCACGAGGTGCAGCTTCCCCCGTGCACACCTCATTCAGGTAAGTGCAGCCCCATCCCCATGTCTGTGTACACTCCAGATTAAATCTGCTCCCAATCCAAAATGAAGAGCCAATAAATCCAGCAGACAAGAATATTTCACATCCCTCCAATTATAATCAGCTCTGGAAGAGAGGCTCGGAGGTAACGAATTACCTGCCCAATCTTTTAACCCCAATTACCAACTGCTTGTGCTCATCCATAATTGTCTTTCTTGAGAACTCTTTCTTGCTGGGGAGGTGCATGATGGATTAAAGCAGTGGCTGCCTGTGGACAGCTCCAAATTGATGCATTGTTTGCAGGTTCCAGTTTCCTAAGCCACAGGTATTAACGATCCCTCCTCATGCCCCGAGCTCCTCCTCCGCCCTGGGTGCAGCCCAGCAAGAACAAAACACAACCTGAGCTGGAACTTTCCAATGCAAATTCATGTTGAAAGACTCTGGAGAGGAAATGATTGTGACAACCAGGAGTTGTTATTTATTACATTGCCCGAGCTGCACTAAATTGCTTTTGAGTAGTATCCTGAATTTTGAATTTTGAACTGGCTGCAGTGTCACCCAAGCTGGGATATTTTGAGCTCTCGAGTTATAAACTCTCAATAAGTTTATTTGAAGTGATAAGTTCTTATTTCCTCTTGAGCTTGTGGACTCTGGCTGTGCTCAGCCACGGTGTGCACACATTTCTGTGGAGTGGTCAGGATTAGGAACACATTGCTCAGTGAAAACAACAGGGCTGGACATTCTGTGCCAGTGGCACAGCACGAGGTGACAAACACATTTGGGGCTGGGGGGACAGAAAGGAGACAGGGAAAGGGGGGAGGATCAGCCTGGAGGGACCCTCAGCTTTGTCCCCCAGGGAACTCTGTGCGAGGGGGGACTCGGGACAGTCTGAGCAGAGCCTTCACCCGCGAGATTCCTCTGGTGGAGCGCTGTGGCTGCCCCAGAGACCCCAGGAGATCTCTGGAGCCGAGTCTTTGGCCCCAGTGAGGCTGAGGAGGAGCGGCAGGGCTGGGTTCCAGCACAGGGAAGAGCTGCTGTCCCGGATGGCTCCTGCAGGCTCAGCTCGGCGGCTGGAGCTGTTGGAAACAAAATAACTTTGAAATTTTCGTTTTGTCTCTTTGGTTGGGCTTGACTTGACTTTGCCTTGGGAAAGGAATTGTCTGTAGTTTCCTGTAGGAGATGGGCTGAACATCCCAACAGAGTGGGAGGAGAACAGAGATACCCGGAGAGATAAAAGGACATCCACAGGACATCCATGGAACATCCATGGAATATCAATGGAACATCCATTGAACATCCAGGGGACATCAACGGGACATCCATGGAACACCCATGGAACATNCCCATGGAACATCAGTGCCCATCTAGGAA
>VZRX01023718.1:9266-24037 GCA_013398075.1 Notiomystis cincta
TTAGAATTCAATGGTACCAACCAGAGTTTTACCTGTTTATGGCTTCGAGCTATCAGCTTGATAAAAATATTAGTCTATGAAACAGAAAGGTAAGACCTAAGGATAGCTATGTTGATAATCTAGAACGTTAATAATAGAAGACTGCATGTATATTGAGTTCAGTATTTTAGCTGCTACTTTTCAAAAGATCAAAGAGTAGAAAGAAAGAAATATACAAATATATAAACTTTCAAATTAAAATATAGGTCTCTATATTTATAATAGAACATTTTACTAAAAATAGGATATGTTTTATTACCACAAGCTACTGTTAGGCTTTTGTGCTTTATCAAACACAACAGAAATTCTCTGTCTTCATCAGCTGTACCTTGTCAGTGTCAATGAAGTAGTTTATATCTCATAGATCAATCTTTGCACCAGATAATTACCATCATTTGTAACTTAATTGCATTCAATTCACAGGAGTCAAAAATATGTAATTGATGAAATTCCAACAATTATTAACTAATTTGCTGCAATTCATTAAAATAAAAATCCACCTTAACATAGGTTGAACTCTGAATATACATTTAACGATTTGACAAGCAAAAAAGATTGATAGGAAACTACATTTCTGGCAGAGTTATTAAGACTCAAATAATGACTGCAGTGATTTGCACAGATAAATCAATTAGTCACTTTTTGTTGTGTACTTCACAGAAATAAATGACACAGACCATTAAACATAACCAAATTTGCTTCAGAGCAAATCATACCATGCGATTACTCAATTCCTGTATCCAGAAATCACTGTTAAAGTACCCATTATCAGTCCTGATGAAAAAAAGGGGTTTTCTTTTCAAAAATACTTTGTCACTTTATGAAAATTACCTTCTATCCCAAGAACATACTTGATGCCAATTGCAGGACTTGAGAACTTTGTCATTGGCTGGTTTCAAGGAGCTGTGTTAACTGTGAGTTAATCACCATTAAGGTTAAAATGTTGATTTTAAAATAATTTTTAATTAAGATTGTGAGCCTTCAGAGGGAGACTTCAGAAATTAAGAAATTAATTGTTCAGAGTTGTTCTCACATTTTTAATCAAATTACTGTTTCTGTACCAATAATGATAGAGAGCTACAAAGAATCGTAGCACTTGATGTGCTGCTTCAAATTACATGGGGAGTTTTTAGAAGTGTTTAATACCTACAGCATGTCTGAAACTATTTCTTAAATAATTATTTTTAAGATATTTGCATATATTTAGCCCAGAAAAATCCAAACAAGCTTCCAGATACCTCCAACAGCTAACAAACCTTCTCCAAATTCAATTGAGTTGTCCTACAATAAGATTTCGTTGAAAGGCAGTATACAAATTCCTCCTATTTGATTGGAATTCTTCCTCTGTCAACTTTAACTCTTCCAAATTCCAGAAGGTTCTGGAATTCTGATGTTTCCACTGAAACAAAAAACAACAAACTGTTGCTATTCTCATAGCAATGAACATGCCAGCACAAAATGAACTTTTACTGATCTGAAAAACATTGCTTATATCTTACCAAGTAATAAAAGACTATGACAAATGAAATGTTCTAGCAAAGCATTTTTGTGGAATCAGTGCTGTTCTGGAATGTAAATAATTTATCAAGGTGAATAGTTGTATAGGTCTGGAATTAATTATGAATGTAAGGTTACAAATCTAAGCGCTTAGCCAAAGTGTACAATAACAAGAAGGATTTAAATCTGAAACATCACCACTAGCAGGATCCATATCACATACTTCAGTAATATGAAAATAAGGTGACATGTCCATACTAATTTTTCTGACCTCCTTTCTAGTCAATGGAAAGGAGTGGGCGTCTTTGGAAATTCATGTAATCCTGAAACAGATTTCAGAGGAAAGAGAGACACACCTTCTGAAGGTCACAATATGTCTTTCTGCACTGGCTTTTGAGGGAGTTTAGAAACCACTAGGGATTCAGTACCCTTTCAGGTATATGTCACTAAATAGGATAATCTGAATTTAAATTGTGATTAAAGGTAATTGCACAGTTTCAACTAAATTCTTCGATATTAATTGTATGTTTCACGTCTGAACTTAACCTCCTCAGTAACCATTTACTTCCTTTCCCCTCTTTCAACAGACATTTAGTAATTGTTTACTATTTTACCTAAGACTAAATGATTGGCTCAATCCCTATTTAAAAGTTAAACAAAAAGTAGAAGTTCACAAGTCTGTATCTATCTGAGAAATACTCTGTATTGATAAAGACTCTTTACAGTTTAAATTCAAAATCCTGTCCCCTCTACTTCCAGAGCAATGGATTTTATGTGATATATCATATATTAATTAAAGTTTAGATCAATTATATTAATCTATTATAATATTAATTATAACTATAGATTAGTTAAAATTCTATATTACATACTATATGTTAGCAAAGGAAATATATTGTGAACTTACTTTTAAAATAATTAGTCTTCTAAGATTGGTTAAGAAATGAGAAGTTGGATAAAGGACTGCTAATCTATTTGAATACGTAGACTACAAAATGATTGTAAAAGATCCCATCATACTTTTCAATTGCTGGACATCTCTGAATCAAAAAAAATCAAGCTCAAACTTTGTTATGAAAATCTGCATTCTTTCAGCTTCACTCTTGAAGCAAGAGTCTGCAAATCTTCTGGAAATGGTTGTCTTTCTTTGCATGTGTGTGAGGTAAATTGAATCTTTCTCTGTTCTTGTTAACACCAGAATCATTTAATTTCCTTTGTTTTTAGTGTATTTCATTCTACTAGGGACCTTGTAGAACCTGGTATTGTCAAATTATTGTTGGGAGAACTAAAAGCATGGATTTAATCAATCACAATTTTCACTGCAGCGTTACTTGGTATGGTGTTCTTAAGAATTCTAGAACACATCATTACTATTATCTCTACTGTTAAAAAATGTTGGAAATAGAAGTTAAACAGAAGATCTGTGCATGAGGACATAATTTTCCAGGTGTGTGCCACTCAAGTGAGCTCACAATATCCATTTGAAAATAAAATTTGATTTTGCAAATACCAATAAAGTGTCCTCTACACAGCCTCCAAACTGATTTTTCTAAACTCTCTATGTTAAACAGGATTTGAAACTTGGGCCTGTTAGCACAGGCGTGACTGGAGAATTTTGCCTCTGGACACTTATAATTTCTAATCCCTTTTCATAGTGTGGTATGAAGATGTGGTATGAATTAAAGACCAGGATATGATGTTGAAGACTGATTCATCAGCAAAGATGGCTTGCCCTGGGGTGGTTGGAATAATTTCCTCTGCTCTTGATCTTGCACTTCTCTGAGCATTTCCCTTGCCTGCCCAGGGGGACAGCTCTGCTACCTGTGAAACAGAAGCAGTTCTTGAACTGCTAGTTGATAGACCAGTATATTAAAATAAATTGATACCAGTTCTGGTTTCGTTTACAGCTGTAGTCCCTGCGGCTGTGAAAACCTGTGGCTGTAAAAGCAACCCAGCCCTCCCTAAGCAACCAGTGGGTAAAAGGAGAGCGGATAGCCACAGAGAAAATCAAGGCAGCTGTCCAAAGTTAAACCATCCCTGCTTGTGAATCAAAACCTTGATTATGCTAAGACACCTCTGGCCATGTCCATTCTATTAGTCCACTTTGACTTCCTAGCATCTCTAGATTAGAATAAAGTGCAAATGGCATCAGGGGTCAGATCACAGATTTACTTTTAAGAGCCTAAATATAGGTATTTATTCTCCTGGTTAACACTTGAGAAGAGTAATTGTGTCAAATCACTTGAAAAAATTAAATCTCTGCATCTCAATGCATGCAGAAAATGCAAAGAAATAAGTGTCATGATAAAAAAAGTAAATATTTGCTGGTTTACCACTCAATCTTTCTGAATAATATAGTGTGCACAGTAATATACTAAATTAATTTCTTTGCAATTATATCATTGCATCATGTCACACCTTTAATTAATTTGATGTGTCTAATTGTTCAGTTGCATATACCTATATAACACAATATTCATAAAATATTAACTACAATATTTCTTTGGTCTGCATTATCAACAAGCAATTGCAAACCAGTAGAAAGTAAACCTGGTCTTTTGTGTTTCAGAATAATTAATTAGAAATAAAATGAACTATTTAGTGATACATTTATATTTCAAATAAAGCTGCAGCTAAGCTTCTTTACAACACTTTTAGAAAATAACTGTTCATAGTGCTGTCACTGAAAAATTCCGTTAAGCCTGCCCCTTGCACGTCTTTTTAGCCTGCAAGTCCGTGTGAGACTGCTTCTGATTAATGCTAAAGTTTGGCTTGTGAGTCAGAGCACTGCAATCAGAAGTAGCTCTGAAGGGATTTGTCTCTAGCTTCCTACTAAAATATTTACGTACAGAAAGACAATGTGAAACAGAGGTATGGTTCCCACCTTGATACTGTTGAATTCAATGTACATATTTCTATTGAAACTCCTAGGAACAAGGCCAAAAGTTCAAATCATATTTGTGGTCCACTTTCTGTTGTTTATATATTGGTTGAAAAGCTTTGCACGGACCAGGCAATGACTCATTTTGCTGTTTCAAGCACAGTGGGCAGTTACAGAGACTGAAAAAAGGTTATCCCTCTTCCTAAGCTATGTTTGATACAGAGTTCAAGAAAATAGGAAATTGCTGCACAGAATGCTCAGAAGAAAAGTCTGTTAGAGGCTTGAAAGTCCCTCTGAAACAGTGTGTCAGGTACAGAGAAATCTGGTGAAATCCCAATTGGAAAAGCCTTTAAGGGAATATTAGCATTACCCATTGATGGCTGCACTGCCTGGCTGTGGATGCAGTGGGGAGTGGAAATCTCACTTCCATCAGAAGTTCCAGGGAGGTGGAGGACATGAAACTGCACAGCTTCCTTGTTTCCCAGTTTGCTTACCAACAGGGGCAGTAAGACCAGAACAAGTGAAGGATGCACATGTGCACAAGTGTATGTGAGAGAAAGTCTAGGAAAGTTGTGAGAGAAGAACCAGAATCACAGGAGATGTGTTTGAAAGCAGCTGTTTGTCTGCCACTATCTGGATTTGCTTCCCTGTTTATTCTGAACTCAGGTTAATTTTGGCCTGAGTATGCCCAGCTTTCATCTTGCCATCCTGTATGTGTGGCCCATGACATTGGCATGACCTCTCTGTGTAGTTAATCCAAGGCTCAGTAATTCCTTCTGCCAGGACTTGTGTAAAGGAAGGAGCTCAGCGGGGAAACGGGAGATGAGTGAGACTGAATCTGAGACTGGCATCCACAGGCAGGGGATCTGAGTCAGATTAAAAAACTAGGCTGAAAGGAAGATATTATCAAAAAGTAAGAATATTGCAATAAAATCTATACTTATATTTTGCCCAACCAAGGCTCAGAAGAAGAGGCCAGAACTTGGAGTACAAAATCAGACCAAATTATACACTGGGTCCTCAATCCTTCTGTGAACAGCAAGTGCAGTAACATTTTATACCAGTCATGCACAGGAAGGAGGGCTGTCCTCAAACCATTGAATAATAAAAATTAACATTCACCATCCTTGTTTCTGCTAAAAGAGGTAGTATAATTAGTTCTGTATAACATGAAGATTAACTTTTATTACTGAAGGAGTTGTTTGCTTTGGGATTTTTTTTTTCAAATCACTTTTGTTTTAAACTCTGCACTCAGGAAGATCTGTTCACAAGCTCAGCACAGAACCACTGAGAATCATTCATGAGACACTGGAAGAGTCCTCTGATTGGATTTATGGCTTTTTTTCTTTACTGTCTGACATCGTATGGAGTGATGATGATGACAGTGATGAAGGTATTTGTAATGTAAAGGCTTCCGTAACTGCTCTAACTGCTGTTTTACACGCATTGGGTTGGCTTACTCAGCTTTTAACCTCTCAGACAAGAAGGTCAAACAAAAGGAAAAGTGAACATTGTTGCTAATAAAGCATCCACTGGCTATTCCAATCAGTAAATTGGCCTCTTTGTTAGCTTTCATCTCATGTTTAATGTACCATTACAGAAAAGCTGTCAGAATTAAATATTACTATTAGTACATCTGGAAGATAAAAGCACTAATTTATACACGACTTCAAAGCCACAACCGAAATATGCAACAGGATATTGCTTCAGAGAATGGCAATAACTATTTTCTTTTAATCAGCAAGAATCTAAAGAACCCTGGAAAATATACAAGATACATCAAGAAATTTAGAACTTTTTTTTATTTGACGTATTGATGACGGCAAAATATCAAAACAAAAAAAAAAAGCATTTCAACAGGATTTGGGATGGCATATTGCAAATAATTCACTTTACTAGAAATTATGGTTCTGCCATTATGGGATCATTCTTCGCCTGATGTAATCTGATAAACAAAAGTAAATTACTAATGTTTTGATTTTGGAAATAATTTTCCTTCTGTTAATTAAAAAAAAAAAAAACCAAAACAAAACAAAAAAAATAAACAAAAATAAAACCTAGTTCCCCAGTACAAGCAGAGACTGCTCACAGTCAGTAGTGGATCCTCGTGTCACATCATATTGGTCATTCTGACAAATGATGAGCGTAGGAGTAACATCTTCATTTCACGGTAGTTTATTTTATATTTTATTTGGCTACACCAGAATATAATTAAAAAGGGACATGTACTGAAACTGACTTCTACCCGTTTGTTCAGAAACTGGAGATATTATCAAGTGCTTACCTTTCAAATATGTGCATGAGCTTTTTGTATTAGCACCAAATATGAATGCTAAGAGACTGGGCTGCTACATGTGAGTCTGTGAATTGGGCATCCTATTCTGAGATATGATTTATAACTAGCAGAAAGCCAGTCTCTCCTAAGGTTGACAAACAGAAAAGATGAAATATAGAGAACTTGGCAAAATTTGATCAGTGTGCATTTTTAGCATTTCATAGCTCCCAAAGCACATGCATACTTTCAAACACTGAAGTGTCTAAGTGTTAATGGCGGTAGGAAAAGTCATAAATTACCTGACAGACAAAAATTTGAGCGCTGATGTTCAATAGATTTAGAAACCTTAGTTCTAGCAGTGTTTGGCTCAAGTGGAGTTTCATCATCAACCAGGAGTGTGAATAGGCAGTAAGTCACCTTACTGTACTATATCATAAAAATTAAGTTCTGTGAGCACTCTGCCCACTCTGTGCTGTATCAGTGCAGCTGAGGCTGCACATTAGCCAGTCATTCAGGAACATTCCTCCAAATTCCTTGTCCTACATGGAGATGCAACAACATATTGCAGCAATCAAGTGCTCATAGTTACACTGAAATGGCTTCTCTTTTGCCTTGGGTTTCACTGGAAGCATTGCTAGATTTACAGTCTTGCTAAATTTCGTATATACTTTATTTGGAATTAAAAAAGAACCAGTGAGCCTTTCCTTAAGATGTGGAAACATGCATAAAGTTAAGCAAATTTTAAATTGTACTCACAAGTTAATATTCAGAAGCATAAATAGAGATCTGGATGTTTCCTTAGTTACTACTGCACCTGGAATTTATATACCCAAAACTCTATGACAAGATAGATTTTTATGAAAAATCAAAAATCTCAGAATAGATGCTTGTAATTTAGCATATAAAGAAGAAAATTTTTTTTTTAAATTAAAATGAACGAACATGAAAAAAAAGTAGGTTTGTTTTTGTCTTTTTGTTTTTAATCTTTTCTCTGATATCTGTTTTTTTCTCTTGGTTTAGGTGAAGTGGAACCTTCCCTGAAAAAAGGTTGGTCAGTTGCTTAACTATAGAGGGAAAATATTTTGTAATCATTTTAAGAATTAACTGGTATATATATCTGTGGTATCAATTCTGTCAATAGTTGCATGGCAGTCTACTAACCTTGTCAATTGGGCTCTAACAAACACATAAGATGCAAAACACAAATAATAATATTTACTGAGCTGTCTGTTGGTCTGTGAGAGTTCTTTATTATTTCATTAATAATGAGGAAATCTGAAAATTTTTCATAAAAAAATAGAATTACAGAAATACTATTTATATCCTTGTCGTGCTTGTGGGACTCCTGTTAATGCCAAGGAGTTATATGTATGTCTAGATAGAAATAAAGTTCAGGAATAATAATATGGAAAGTATATTTAGTGAGAAATAATGATGAGGTCCTGTCAAGCATTTTACCTTAAGCCAACAAAGTAAGGACTGCCTCCTAATCTTCTGAAAAAAATTACTTGGTTATCATTGAATTTTTAAAGCAGACAAGTGAAGGAAACAGGATTTATACTATAATCTTTATAGATATTGAAATTGTTACGCTGAAACATAAAACTTAAGTTAAACTTCTATTAAATCAAAATGAAGATGTATTAGAAGGCTGGAGTTCCTGGAGATAGAATATAAAGCTCTTCAAAACTGGGATGTGTTTTTTCTCCATACTGAGCAAAATAGTAGGATGTGTAACCAGCCCTATGTGAACTGAATCTGGTATCCATCAAATTCTCAAGAGGTAAATGCCCATATTGAAGAATCTATCACCCCTGTTGCTTCTGAGATTCCAATCCAGTTTCCTCTGAAGTTAATTGGAACTGGATCAGGCTTTTATTTAATGAAACATTTTGTCAGTCTCAAGCTGGAATCCAAGGAATTAATAGGCTTGAACACCAGGACCAATTAGCTTTCTATTGGTGACTATTTTCTATTGATGTAGGAAAAGATTCCATCTCTTTACTTCATCTGTAAGAACTGTAAAACCTTCAGCATCACCCTGTCTCTTTTCCCATAGAGACAGATGAATTTTTAATTTTACAGAGAATGCACAGGGTCTGGAGCGGTAGCACATGGTTGGCAAGGATCCACCTGGGTGGAATGTTTCTTCTCACCTGGAGCCAGTGTAGGGCCAGGCTGAAAGTGCTGCTACTTCTTGGCTATGAAGGCATAATCCATAAAAACAGTATGGACAGCACCACACTCAGAATTGCAATCCCTTCTCTGGAAATCAGTGACACAGGCCTTACCCATTGCATTGGGACAAAAAGCTGTAGAAACAGAATCCAGAGAAGTCATCTAAGCAAGCTGAAGGCTGCTTAAATTATAAGCAATTGGAAGTGATTATATGGTTGATTGGACCTAAAATTCCTCCATCTAAAGAGCTGAGTATCTAACTGCCAGCTTGGAATGTTTTCCTCCCTATTCAAAACTCACAGCCTGGCTCTGGACATGAATTCTGAGAGGGTCTTCTATCTTTGGTATAAAGGAAATGGACAAGGAGCTGGTGATTTCTCCAGGTCTGGTATCCTACCGAGAACACAGCCACACAGCTGTGAAAAAGCCCAAATTCAAACATGCTGCACCTGCCTGAACAGTAAAAAAAAAAAAAAATTAAGTGGGCTTTTCCACTTCCTGGATGTGTGCTCAAGATTCTCCCCGTCTTTTGGAGTATAAACCTTCTCATCCTTGTCTCCTGCAAAACCCTGTCCCTTGACTGGCACTGCTGAAGATAATACCCCTTTCTGAGTACTGCCATAAGCTTTCACATAGCAACATCCTCAAATATCTTACCATCTCCAGGTTACTGGAGGTCTCCATTTCATCCTGGCAGCCAGGATCTGGCCTTGTTTATATTTGATTTTGTCACCTCTTTTACAGAAATACAACATATGTGGCCTGAAGCCACCAGTCCCTTGGAAATGTCTTCTCAGTGACAGGCACCTCTTAAAACTGTATAAACAATAGAGAGCTCAATTGCCAGGGTCTAAGGCTAAAGAGAAGTTTTCTGAGAGCTCTATGGTGTAGTCTAGTGAACGGCTTTTCTGCTTAGGCACAGCAAAATTCTCTCCCAGCACCAAAGCTCGTGAATGCAGAAGGCAAAGCCCTGGGAGGTGAGCTGAGGGCTCAGGTGAGCTCCTGCAGGTAGCACTCTCACAAACATCACAATCTGTTTCCCTGAGCATAAGGTGCAGATCTCTCCAAGTAGCTTTTCTTAACTAATTTGTGCTGTCATTCACATGGTCCATAAATAAGACTTCCAGAAGAAAAGCTTTCTAAAACAAAACAAAACAAGACATTGCATTGGTGATTTTTTCCATGTTGCTGCTGTTAGGGCTGTACCTAAAAGAAGACCATCTATATAAAGGGATCTGGAGATTTTTGGATATCAAAATGTTAGTTTGATCCATGAAATGAGAACAAAGTTTTTTTTGTTGTGGAGTGTTCTCTGCCTACATGTAAAGACCATTTCTGCATCAAAATTCCTTCCACTCTGAGCAGCAATTTTATCTATAGCTTTATGAAGGATCTTTCTTTAGGTGAGACTGGCATTTGAACATGCTAAACAAGAAAAAAAAAAACCAAAACAATGAGATTGTGCAGTATACTACTGTTGACTCCAGAATATGAGCAGACTGATATTGCTCATATTTTTATGGAAAACCTCTCTCAAATTTCACTCTGGAAATGTACACTATGGTTGCTGTGCCTGATATTTAAGTATTTATATTGAATCTAACTCACAGTTATTGTGGCATTCATACATAGAATGAGAATTTTTGAAAAATCTCCATGTGTATTTTTAGTGAATGGACAAGCCTTCACTCTTTTGCTTTGCTGACTAGTAGCTTTTATGAATGCTAAAATATTTGCACAAAACTTGCTTTATAATGGAATGTGGTTACTGAAAAAATAAGATTGCTGGTATCACAATACAATTGCATATTGGAAAAACATTCAAGGGGAAGTGGCAAGGACATTGTCTAGCCATGAAAGAAGAAAAATCTAATCATAATTATGATCCCAAAGAAAGCAAAGATCACTTTCCTAGAAATGTAAATTAAAAGCAAAGATAATAGAAGTGCAAGTAATGACAATGGGCTTCCACAGGCAATGGGATTAATATCAGTTTCAGAATCCTTTAGAAGATATGAAAATATCTCGCAAGCACCTTTTTTTTATTGCAATTATTTTTGCCAGTCCAAGTCTTATCACTAATATTTATCTTCAAAAATTGGAAAAGAATGAACATTTAATATTGTCTGGAAAAGCAGTATTCTTCAGTGGACATAGTGAAAGATTGTTCTGGAGGGAACTTTGCAGTCTTTAACGATGCATATTCTCAACATAAAAAACTATAGGGCATTTTCACAAAAGACATAGAGAACTTTAATTCTTTCTTTCACACTTAATTTGCTTTTAGTTTCATTTCTTTCTGTAATAGTTATTACTGATTATTTTGTTCATTTTTTCCAAGTTAGTTTCACCTTTAGAGACACATTATGTTATCTGACAGCTGTATGTCTGTATGTTTTTACTAGAAACTATGCTATAGAAAGGAAAGTGGGGGTTTTTTGTTTGTTGTTTTTTTGGGTTTCTTTTGTGGACACTACTGGCCTCAGTTGTGAGTTTGGAAAACACAAGCCACAAAACTGGAAATAAAGATCTGTAAATAATAAGGAAGTGCAGACACTCCAGCATTTCAGCAGACAACCATGCCTAAAAATATCTTTATTAAACTGGAAGTAATTTTAATTTCAATAAATATTAATCACTTAAAAAACAGAGTAAGAAATAAAACCTCATCATGACAGTTATCCATATCTGTATTACCAAAAAAGGTTTATTATTGGCATAAGATTATCCTTACCAACAATAAAAAGAAACATTTCCTTAAGGTAGAGATGGATCTTTAATTTTCTGTGAGTTAGCGTATATATGAGATGAAAAAATGTGGGTTTGAGATTTGTTTTAGGAAAATGTAATTTAAAAAATCACGGATTACAATAAAAAGCCAACACAGAATAGAAATTTCTGTTAAAGGTCGCAAGAAATTTTGTGAAATACAAATAAACTTTTTGGCAAAGCACCTTATCCATCTGTCTTCAGTTCAAATGAGAATGTCATTGCCAGAGTATTAGGCTGGTTATTAATATGCTGAAGACACACTGTGCTCCTAAAAGACGTGTCAGCTTCTAAGGGAATGGTCAGTTACACTGACTCACCCTCGCAGCTCTGGCCAAGGTGCAGCTCCCCCAGAGCTGACTCCAGACACACACTCCGATTAACCCCTTCTCCACCCCAAATCAGGCCAGTCAGAATTTATTCAGCACAATCTATCAGCTTGTTCAGACCCGGGTACTGATCTTTGCTAACAGACAAAGTGCTCCTAAAAGGAAAGATTCTCAGACCAGACAATTTCCTGCATCGCCTTTTGGTGTAGTGATCAAGGAAACATATACAACTTTGCCTGGGAAAGGAGAGAGGAAGGAACAACATGCTTAGAGAAGGCAGGGGGTTTTCTAACTTGGATTTGAAAGTAGTTTTGGTATGATAGCCTGTACTAGTCTGAAAAGAACTGTTCCCAGTATCCACGCAGGGTAGGGAAAACATACTGAAAAATATTTAAATTATTAGTCCTACAATTTATCATATCTTTCAGACTTTTTAAAGAACCTAAGAATGTATGATTAGACCAAAAGTCCAGCTTGCTCAGTGGATGGAACAGAAGTCCTTATTGCTGCCCTAGAGTGACCAGTGCAAATTCCTCAGGAAGCATATCAGAACTGTTAAAAATATAGTGATAATTCCCCAAGGGAGTTATCCATACTCCAAGCATTTGCCCCAGTGAAGAAACACTGTGTTTGCATGGCTGTAATCCATCTACAACTTCTTGTGAATCCAAGGCTACAGGTAGTTTGGAAATGAGCTAGAGACTATAAAGTCAGAATAAATGCAACCTGAAAATTGTGTTAGCAGCATAGTTGTCATATATGTGTCTTAAAAAATAATTACACAGTTTTATTCATCCCTAAAGTATGTACCTATTTGTACTGATAATGCCTTCTGAATTCAGTTTCTTTTATATTGTTGTGTGGTAATGTTAATTTCTCTGCATATGAGTAGCTATTAAAGATCTCGCTAAAAGGCTTTTGCTGTCTCCCTAGGCTACACTTTACTATAAAGCATTTTGCATATCTTTGTGTGAAGTATACCTCGTGTTAAAAGATGTAAGTCACTGATTGATTCAATTCTCAGATGTTAAACTGCTTTTCCAGACATGTATTTTTTACATTTTTCATTTTTGTGGCATGTGTTTCTATTATTAATGTTCTTTTAACAATTTCATCTGGTTTTACTTACATTGATCAATACAGCAATATCATATCCACCATAAAATAGCATTTTATTACAGAAAGAAAATATTTTCCATATTAGACAGATGAAAAAAGACAATATACCACCAGGGAACAGGGATGTTCAATTATAGTTCTTTTGCCTTTTGCAGAATAGCGATTTGTTTTCAGCTTGAGCTTGAAACTTTTCTATCCAAACTTACCAACTATATTTTAAAAGAGAGAGAAAACTTTGAGCCACAAGGCTAGTAATGACCCTGGATAGAAGTGTAGCAGGAGAGAGTTTTGCAGCTGTTGAAGTTATCCTCTTAAAGCAGGGAAAACCTTAAGTGAAGCTATCCATGCACCATCTTGGAAATCTAAATTTTGTCCCAGTAATGGAGCTTTGGGGAGGTTCTCACTCGGAGAGGAGAGGGCATTAAGCAGATCCCCACTGGCTGGAGCTTGCTGTGCCTGACCTGGAAAATGAACCACTTTTCCAAAACCCAGTTAAACTCACAGCATCAAAACTGGGGGTCTTGCATATCTCTGAGTGAACCCAGATCCCTCCACAGCTACTGTTGTGCCAAGCAGAGGATACAGCAAATGGAGCCCATGCTCATGACCCACTGAAGCTTCTCTCTTCTGCATGCCAAACCTCTAAAATAAAATTGATTGGATCCAAAACTGATTGAATTTGTGAAGGAATGACTATTTACAGATTAATACAGTAAGGTAGAATCTGCAGAGTTCATGTTTTTGAAGTCTTGGTAGAGTAACTGAGTCTTTCTTTTTTTTTGTATTTTTAACTCCTTTCACGAACAAACAAATGAAAAACAAACAAAAAAAAACCCAAACAAACAACAATTAAATAGATTTGTATGGGAAAAGATTTCTTTGATGCAAATGAAGATTAGAGATTTTAGGTATAGTTGTATATATAATTTTACTCTAAGAGGTCTACAAGTCTTGGCTGCATTTTTTCTATAGAAAATTACACTCAATTAAAAGCAGACTGACAAAATTTGCTATGAAAAATATCATTTAACACTGGGCCAGTAATATCTTTGCAGACTGGCATCAATAAGGAGAAGCATGTCATGACTATTTCATGTTCCACTGAAGGAAAATACAATCTGATTTTGATAATGTGGTTCTATTTGTTTGAGTAAAGAAGTTGTTGTCTGTCTTTTAGTTTTCAATTTTGATCAAAGTGCAAGTAGCATTAATTTTTGATTTTACAACCAAGGTATGGGACTGCTGTCTGGGACAGCCTTAACATCATTATATATATCTTAAGAATAAAACTTAACTTTAAGTAAAAAAAAAAATGTTTAGGATTGAAAACATTTAATATATTCCACTTTTAATTCTTTCAAAAGCCCAGGCATTAAATTTCCACCATAATAATGTCCACATATGGTCTTTCTGAAGGACACCAGTGTTTTTTACAGGACAGTTAGTTAAACATAACTGCAAGTGTCCCACTCACCCTAAAAACATTTCTGATAAGATATTGCTTTTCTGTTTCAAATGGAAACCTTACTAGGGGAAAACAAAACTCAAAATAATAACGGAAAGGACAGGAAAAAGACAGGACAGGAGGAAAGGAAAGGAAAGGAAAGGAAAGGAAAGGAAAGGAAAGGAAAGGAAAGGAAAGGAAAGGAAAGGAAAGGAAAGGAAAGGAAAGGAAAGGAAAGGA
>VZRX01023718.1:24173-55922 GCA_013398075.1 Notiomystis cincta
GAAGGGAAGGGAAGGGAAGGGAAGGGAAGGGAAGGGAAGGGAAGGGAAGGGAAGGGAAGGGAAGGGAAAGGAAAGCTTATGGACCATGTCAAGTTCCATTTGCCTTGTTAAACTGAGGATTTTCCTTTCCTAACTTGTAATTGTAATTTCCAAAGAGCTGGATAAATAATTCTGAAATCATATTTAGCAGGCACCATGGCCCGGTTCCTCATGTAGTAGATGAGCACACAAACTGTTCAGCATTTTCATTAATGAGAGCAATTTGCCCCCTGTTGCATTTTCAAGAAAGATCTTACTACACATGACTTCAGGAAAAGTTATCATGTGCCCCAACCTGAAGTTGCTATGAATCCCTAGAACAGAGCAAGACCTAAGGAAACACTGGGGATAAGACTGTGCAACTGGCAAGCTGCTAGGGAAGTCACCTGAATAAGTCATATGTGTCACTCAGACTTTCCAACACTGAATAATGCTGGTATTGAAATCCTTCTGTTACACTGTCTCTGGTTCTTGGATTCCCCAATTACATATTTGCCACTTTTTTATTTTTTTATCCCATGGGGTTTTTTCCTGTTGCAAGGTGTTTTTTGGTTTTGTTGTTGGTTTTCTTTGCCTGTAGAGTACAGCTACGTGATGTATTAGTAGTTAGATAGAAGTTGCTCTAACGCACAGCTCCCTTTCTTCTCCTCCTAGCCCCTCAAGGATAACTGTCACCCTCACCAGCTGGTACTATCAAGATTAAAAATAGACATCAGCTGCACAATTGCAAATTTCTCCTGAGGATACCAACAGCAAGAGAGTTGACTACAATTCCTCACACAGACAGCATCTAAAAACACATTAGAAATGACATCTCTCTCATCTTCTAAAGCTCCTAACACCATTCACTCTGGCCTTGCCCTCAGTATCTATTTCCACCAACTCTTCAGGATAATCAGCTGCCTGCTACCAATTAGTCTTGATAAACTAGCAAGGATATAGCCCCACTAAATTGTTGGCAATAACTGTAAGGATTTTAACTGCTCAAAAGCACATTATTAACCTCTGGCTCACCAGTTGGAGTCATTTTCCTTTTCACACTGAGATATTTGTAAGGGAGAGAATGTCAAAGCACTGAAGGTGTATATTGCTGTGTTACCTGTAACAGATTATGGAATAGATGACCAGCTGGTAACATTTGTTTGGAAAAAAATCTATTCTCATTTCATAGAAAATTCCATCTGCTTAATTATACCTTTAAAACAGTAGACATATTAACATTCTGTCTTCACTGCAGTACTTAAGTGCAAACAGGATGGCTTTAAGCGTGGAGGGGAATGTTGAATGTTGAATGTCAGGTTCAGAGGTAAATTCCCAGTTCTTTTTCTGACTTTCTAGGTTACCTTAGGTTTCAAATGGGAACTCTTTTTTTTTCTCTCACTTTGTCTCTTATGGCATTAGTGTTTTTAATATATTTTGGGGATTTTTTTTAAAAAGTATATTTTATCTGTAAGATGGAAACTCAGTGGAGGGTGAGGTGTAGGAGCTGTTTTAACAATGCCAGAATGCTACTCACCATTTTATCCTCTAATGAAGCAAGATGCGAGGCTGTGCTTTCCCAGGAAGAGAAGAAATGCAACCCTCACAGTCTGAACTCCTGTGTGACAGAGATGGGATATTTATATCATGTTATATCTCTGTGTGGTACCTAAATTCATGTAGGGTAAGGCTCATAGATGCTATTATAACACAGTAAAATTAAAATAGCTAAGAATAATGCTATCTATTTTACTATGTTATAAAAAAGGTCATAACAAAAAATCAAAATCAGAAACACAAAGGCAGACAAAGAAGGGAACCAGGAGAATCTCTTCATGCCCTACCATGAGTGGCTGTGCCCTTCATTCACACTGATGTAACCCTGCACAGCGCTGACCCATAAGTTCACACAGATTCAAGGGACTGAAATTATTTTCTCCCATCCTGATCTTCCTGGAGCTGGAGTGCACAGCCAGTGCTGTGCTCTCATTAGACACTGTCAGCTGCTGTTAATGAAAATTAGCTGGGTGAGGGGTGGGAAGCTGCTGCCCAGACTCTGTTGTTCAGCAGGGATTTCCAGTAAAGCTGCCTGCAATACTGAGCCTCAGCTGACTGTGAAGGTCTGTTTTGGGTCAACAGGACACAGATAAATCAGCCTGACAGCAATATACTGAGTGTGTTTCCTTTCAGCATCTTGGAATGGTCAGTGAGAAGACTCTTAGCTTTCCTCCTTGGAGTGATTTAAAATAATCATCCTGCATGTTCTGTGTATCTGCACAAGACCTGAGGTCTAGAGAAATTAGCATCAAGCAGTACCCATATTTAAGGAAATACTTATCTATTCAAAACCCAAGCAACACAAGGGGAAAGATAATTTTTCATGTCTCCCTAACAATTTAAGAAAACAAACAATGAAATACAGCTTTTAAAATACATACTCCCTTACAATAATTTAATAAACTGTGCTGTCATCTCATAAAGAATCTGGATGGTTGCTGTGGTGACAAAGATTATCCTTGCTGCTGCTTGATTCTGTCATTTTTCTAAACATGAATTCGTAATATTTAGGATTTATTAACAATGTGTCACATTGATAGAGATAAATTAGATACTTTAAACTGGCCATGTAAGCCTTCTACGATATTACTACCACTTTGTCAACTCAACAATAAGATATGATGTGATTACTAGAAAATTAAAGCTATTTGTCATAAAAGATGAAGCAGAGAGTATCAGAATTCTCATAAAACAACAACAAAAAATCTTCAATAATATAAGGTGTTTCCTGATTTGAAATACTTTTAAGTTAGCAAATAGTTACTATTTTCTGGTTTGTAAATTGATCCAGATTATCTTATATTGAGACTAGATTAATTTGTACTGGGAAAATTTGGCTTGCAATATATCAGAATTCATGTGATCTGGGCTACAATTTTTTATGATGGTTCAGACTGTAACAGGAAGATCTTTGTGAAGAGATCCTGATGATGGGACACTTTGTAGTGTATTAAAACGTATGCACACACAAGAGTATTAAGAAGATGTACTTCTATGAATTTATGTACATTTCTTTGTGATGTGTGGTAGCCTAATTGTACCAGAAAACTACATGAGATTCTCAGTGTGGCTGTCTAAAAAGTATCTTTTTGTGCACCTTGCTGGAATATTTGTTTGAAGCAAGCTTCACTGCTGATATAGTGTGATCCTGATTTAGATAACCAGCTCTAGAGTCATTGCTTCATACATATTTTGCAGTCAAACTAGCAGTAAATTCCCTAAATAAGTAGTAATTTTAAAGCCTTATTTTTTCCTAAATAACAAAGGTTTGTTCTTATTTTATGCTTGTTTTTTCAATAAAATCAGGCCTGCTTTCTGTAGTGAGACACATAATAGATGGTAGAAATGTAGCAGAGCTCAGATGTTTTAAAGCAAGCAAGGGATCTGTATCTGTGTAAGTGACTCTGCCTGAGGAATATGATTTATTCATATTCATCTCTGTGTGTAGGGTGACCTCTTGGATCAGGTTAGATGTGTCTCCACTGTATGTTGCAATGCAGAGGAAGTGACTCAGCTTTCTTTAAGTCCCCTGAGTCAGTGTTTGGAGGCAGTTTGGAACAGTGGCATGGAAAATTGCTCAGATGTGCCCAGAATTAGGGAGCAATCCTCCATCTGTTCCTGTCTTGCACCATTCCTAACACTTTGCTACCTAAACCAGACCATGCATCCATCTAAGCAAAACAAGTGGGAAAAGTCTGAAAATCCAGCAACAGGATTCTCCCAGCCAATAGAGATAAAATATCCTCACACATTTGAAAGAAAAATAATCCAGGCTAAGCTGAAATACAGTAAATCAGCAGAGTATATTTCTTCCTATTCTCACCCTTTGAGGTTTATAGCACAATAAATGAACTGCACACCCAGGCTGAAAAGAGCAAGATGAAAACTGAATAAAAACTCCTTTTAGCTTAATGACATCATATAATTAACTTAGTTATGTTTCCATACATTAGTGGCTAACAGTCATGTATTTTACCCTTTGTTACTCTTTATCTCTGTGAAATAATATTCTCTTTATCTGAAGACAACATAGTCTGATGCCATAGAACAGTTCTGGTTTTTGCAAACCACACAGAATAATTATTTTAGATACCAAATGCTATACAATAAAAACATTCTGCATTATTTTCAAGGACTTATGTAAATATCTGGGGAGGGAAAATTCCTTTCCCTATTGGATTCTTTGGCAATGTGTATCCTGAGGAAATAACTAAGGTTGTAAGTGAAATAATTCAGTTGTCTTCAATAGGCATTAGAGTAGCTTCTTAGAGTTGAGATGCAATATGTATAACTTTTTCTCTGTTGGATTAATTTTGGGGTCAATGTTCTTGTTATTTAGACCCTGCAGACTACAGGTAACACTGAAATACAAGAAGGCACCTCCCACAGAGCCTAGTGAGATTTGCATTTGCTTTTGTCAAAAGCAATTTGATACAGTATTTTAGAGTGGTTTCCTTCTGCAGGAAATATGTGCATAATATGATAAACCAGGGACTCTGTATAGCCTTAATGACTTTATTGCATAGCTAGAAGAAATGCCCTTTAAATTTCTACAGCTGTGTGCAAAGAGGGCACACTTGATTTAATTCTGGTTTGCTTTTTCGAAAATTCAACATTTTGCCTTTTTTATGTTATCCTGGTTTTGACACAATAAGGACAGTAGGAAAAAAATATTAATATGGAGGTATATAGCAGTAATTTAATATCAATATTACAGCTGAAAAATTTTGTTCAAAAGGAATGGCACAGCAAGGGCAGATAAATACTGTGCCCCTTCCTCCTCTAAGAAGGCAGCTCTCGGTTTTTGGTGTACAGCATGATCAAAATGAGTCATACTCTGAGACAATAATCCCTAACCTGGGAACCTTTATCTCTGTAGTAGATGGCATTGAGTCTACCTTTTATTGTGTGATGGAGATCCCAATTCAGTGCTTGAGCTTTAAAATTTTAGAAAATGTAGTAAAAAGAACATTTTTTTTCCTTCCAAAGGTATTTTGAAAAACATAAAATACTAATCTTGGTAAACAACTCAAGATACATAGAAAAAATGTTTAGCAAAAGCCTGTTTTTCTGATTCATGACCAACATATGTCATTGTATAGCTATTACAGACCAGCAAAACCTATTCTTGCCTTTAAAAGTAGCTGTATGGCTCAATCAAAAACAGAATAATCACACACTTAATGTTGCAATTTTTATCCATATATATTGTCTGTGTATATATATAAAATTGAACTATATTATATGTAACTCTGACTATTAAGGTGATAAAGCCATGGCAATGTCATAATATATTAAGTAATTTTTTGTTGTTGTTTTAGTATGTGAATGTGTCTTTTTGTGTGTGAATATTATTTTAATATTGATAAATCTACATTGCATTTTTTTCAGAAATCCAAAAACAGAAAACAGAGAGACCTGAAAAACGAACACCAGCAAAGGGTAACTGGGTTTTTTTTTTCTGCCTGCATATATTTGTGTAACATACAGTGTCTTTGTTAACTACATAATTTTTGTTTGTTACTTTGTTAACTACTGCTGTTGTATCATAGAAGCATTCAAAGATCAGTTGACACAGACTGCAAAGGATCAAAAATTCATGTGTATCTTAGCATTAACAAAAATATTGTAATTTTATGCTTGTGTAGCTAAATTGAAAATGCACATTCATAATAAGATTCTCCTGACCAAACTTTTCCAGAAATCTTTTTCTAGCAAGGGTGCAAGCAAGCTGAGTATTGATGAACTTCCTCTGGTGCAAAAGGCATGAAGTGTGTTGGGCAAATAAGAAAGCAAATTTATAGGCCAGTGGGTGCCATCCAAGTTAGGAAGTCATGGTTAAGAGTGAGCCAGGTGTGTATCAGAGATAAGGAAAAACTTCCATTTTAAGAACCTACTCTTTTTCAGACTGCTTAATCTCCTATAACTGGTACTTCCCAAAAATCCACAGAGGAAGTGGTTTGGACTGGTTTTCAGAGGCCATATAAACAAAAGTTTCCTGGGCTATCTGCAGGTTTCTTACCTAACAAAGCTTCTCCATAAAAAGCTAGGCCACATAAAACTTGATGAGCATCCCTCTAATGCACCAGTGCTCAGCTTGATAATGGCAGGAGGAAGCAAGAAGGAAGCTTATTAAAAATACTGCATATACACATACACCCTCCCTCACGCAATTATACTGTTTCTATACGTATTCTTAGTGTGGGTTTATAGTATTTTACACCTTTGTAAAATGTTTTTATAGTATTTTTCACCTCCAGTTCTGTGCTAATCAGGGTCATCTGGACTGCCTAGAACTGTTTCCCAGCTACTTAATAAATCATGTTGTATCAAAATGAATTTTTTAGGGTACCAGTGGGCAAGCCAGGCAATAATTAACTCAGATCCATTACCAAGGATCCCAGTTAAGGTCTTTTCAAGTAAAATAATCTAAACCCAAAAATGATGTTGCAATCTTGACCAAAACAGACTCTTGTGTACCATTTCATCTATATAAAAGTGCATTTCTTTACACAGAAAATATTAACATCGCAGAAATTATTACAAAGAAATTATAAGATACCAGAAAAGTGTTCAGGTGGCATTAGTTGAGTCTCATTATTCATGTGCCTGATAATGCAGTCTCCAGTTATACAATCAGTTGCTGAAGCACAAAACAAATATTTTTTCCTTCATTTTGTTTTCGTGTTTAGTCCCAATAATGTGACTTGTACATAGGAGGAACAATTACAAGAAAACATTCTGTCTGGCCTCAGTCTACAGTGTGATAAAGGCATGAATCTTTGGGGAATTTTACTGTTACCTTCTAAAATCCCTTCAGAAAGTATGTACAAATGTAGTCCTTAATTGTTTTTAATAGGAAACATCCAGACCTAAAATTAATATTTTTTAATAGCAGCAAATGGAAAAAAAACCCACATTTCTGTCCTCTGCCCAACATGTGGGAACACTGGAGTTTTAAAAGTAATTTAATTATATTTTTTTGAATAGTCAAATCCTCTGAGTACAAATCCCACAATTTACAAGAGAGTTCAATCCATAAGCTTCATTTTTGAAAGACTGAACTGAAATATGAGGAATAGTTATAATGAATAAAAATCCCAGATGGAAGGGGCTGAAATTAAAAGATTCAAACAGCATTGAGAGCCAGCTAAAATGGTGCCCTAAAATTTGCTTTTAATTAAATATTTTTATAAACTACTAGCAATAATGTCTATTTCAATTATTGTAGTCAATTTAATCCTGGAAAGAAGAAATACTCTGTGAAATAATTTCACAAAGCCATTGGTCATGCTTAAGAGCCCTGAAATCAAATTATTTCCTGATAACATGTACACATAGGCACAAACTCACTACAAAGTAGGGTCTTTCCAGTTGGATATTTTAAGGTATTAGCAATTTCACAAGTGCAGTGGCACCTGGACTGCAGGACCAGGAGCTTGATCAGCCAAGAGGCACGAGGGAGTGAATACCCCTCTGTACTCAACTCTCCTGAGAGCACATCTAGATACTGTGTTCTAGGCAGATTTTGCAGAACTCTGAGCTGCTGCTGGAGCCTAAGAAATAGGTGATATAATTGTTATTAGTTACTACCAATAATAGTTAACTACATGTTACTTTAGGCAAAAAGTAAGAACAATAATAAAACATATTGAGATAAAAGTATATGTAAGTACAGAAGTTCTGTCTAATGGAAGGTCCAAAGACAATTTCTGATTTTTATGGAAAATTGATCTTACCAGTGAATTGAATTGTCCTGCATTTCTGGGAAATATCTCTAATTAAAACAGGCATTGAGAAGGACTGGAGAAAAGTTGATTTACTGTGTGGCTTTTCCCAAAATCACTTCACTAATACATTGCTTTTGGAGTGATGTATGGAAGAAAACCATATACTGATGGTCAATTTGCTGTAGCTGGAAGACAATGTATTTGAGACAGCTAAATAGATAAATAGAGCTAGACCATAGAAATCCTAATGTGCTAGAAACCCATATAATTTCACCAAATTAACAAACTAAAAGTCATATTTCTGACACCGGGGCTGTCTAGCCTGATTTCTCAAGGTACAGCCAGAAATATGCCTGCACTATCTTTAAACTGGAGAACGTGGTACAGATGGCAACATAGCTGTGGTTTCCTTAAATTATGTATTTGGACCTGGGAGTCTATGCCCCTCTCCAGACCAACCCCTATTTTTTTCAGTGTTCCTTCAGGAAGAATTAAGTTATATCCGTCTAAAGTTACTTTACTTCCGAATGAAAGCCTCTACACAGAGATTTAATGCTCTCTGACTAATGCACTCTAACTTCATTGTATTAGTTCATTTATCTTAACTTTCCTGAGAGTGCTGCTCTGTAGACAAGCACTTAGTCTGTTAGCTGGAGCGAGCAAGCTCTGCTTCATGCCTGCTGCACTCATCACCTGGCTTTGTACTAAGCAGCAGACTTAAGACTTACTCAGTTGGAAACTATTTTTACTTCTCTTAGGTATGGAAGTTGTGTCTTGGTGCATTCCTTCTTTTTGCAATTTCTGTTTTGGAGTGTGGAGTGTCTTTGTTAGAGAACTTTATGGGAGGAAAACTAAATCACATCCCCCTTCACTATGTCTTCAATTTGATGCAAATAAAAAATCTACGATGATGATTGAAATTAGGAAAATCCTCTCCCATATATGCAATTCTTCTTATTTTTATTTTTCTGTGAAGTAAATAGCAGTATTTTTTGGAATACTTTGCTAAATTACCTTAAAATTTTCCATTATAAGCTTCTATTTTGGATTATTTATAAATTTATCACACTCCAGTCACTTAGGATGAGATTTCCCATGTTCATCTTTTTGCCTCAGGCTGAATTTTCATTCAAAGACATGCAAAAATGTTTCACCAATTTCTAAAATCTAGGTTAGTGAAAATTAGGTTGGGGTGTTATATTTTTGTCCAATGGTAATAACACTTCAGTCTGAGCTTATGACTTCTTGGTATTTGCAAGGAAGTCCAAGCAAATTTCTTTTAATATGAGGAAAAATTTTAGCTTCCACAATTGCCATAAATCTACTTGGTTTTTAAGTCTAGTTATTATTTTCTAGTTTCTACTTTCTATTATGGATGTCACCAGCATCCTAGTAGCAAAAGTAGCAAAAGAAGTGATCTTTTAATTACAAAATATGTCATAAAGCTAATAAAGCAGTTGAATTCAAGTTGAATGAACAGTCTTAGTTTCAGCTGAAGAGTGTGTAAGTAGCCTTGAAAACATTTTTATGTGCTTGTTCTTTTTTTTACCTTTTTTTTTTTTCATATGGAAAAGAAAATCCAATCAACTCTAATTTGTTTCACATAAACATGGCAGTATGGCCAGCCTGGCTAATTCTAAAACCTAATGCTTGCACCCAGAATTGTGGGCTTGAAAAGGGGCTTGTATTAATCCCTTTATAAAAGAAAAAGAAATCCAAGTGACAAAATATGGAAAAGATCTGTAGACAGTGGTATATTTTCTATGACAAGAGCTTTTATGACTACGTATGAAGTTGAACATGAAAATATTTCAGGGGAGAGTTAATATGCTAAGAAATACCAGATTTAAATTTGTCAGATCAAAAGCTTCAGTGGATTTTGTTGGGCTTGTGATTGAAGAGTCAAAAATGGCCAGTGATCACAGCCCTGAAACATGAACACTTTAATTTTTGGCAGCACCTGCCCTTCCCGAATAAGGGAAGCCATAGCTCTGACAGTGCCCATAAGAGGTAATGATAAACATTACAATCTGAGATTAGCAACCTCTGAGGCTATAGGGATATCAACACACAGGATAAGGCTCTCAAACTAACCAGAGATCACCTTCAGCCTATAATTGGGAAGAGAAAAATAGCTTATGCTTATGCCAGCCTGGTCTCTGCTTATCCACTTTCCAGGCTCCCTGCCCAGATACATCAAGTTACTTTTCTTTCACAAGAAGGGGCCAACTGATCCCTTCTTCATGTTTTAAGCTGTAGTCCACACAACTATTAGCATTTCCTTGCATTTTTTGTTTGTATTTTGAAGATATGAATTAGATTTTTCTGTCCACTTTCAGGTCTGCTGACATTCAGTTCAGTTACTGTTGTTCAAAGCTAATTTTATGGATTTGTTGTGTGGGTGTGGGTTTTGTTTGTTTTGTATTCTTTTGGGATTTTTGGTTTGTTTTTCTGTTGTGTGGGTTTTTTCTCAAATCATGAAATAAGGGAATGCTATGGAAAAACTACAAGAGATTTTTAAAAACCCACAATAATCTCTCTTAAACAAGATGTCCTGTGCATAAAAACAAGCTTTCTGATTATCAGTCTGTTCTGCATAGTTAAGCTGTATTTTTTGGCATAGAGGCTACAAGAGCTTTTGTCTGAATATGCAGAAGCTCATGTTTCACTCACACTGACCATCATAGAGCTGTTGTTTGCAAAACTGTGCTGTTGGTTCTGCCAAAACTGACAAAAGTGTTCAGCATAGAGCCAGTATCTGCTAATACAAATGCAAGATGTAAAAGGATGCTACAATTTCTGCAAAAAATACTCAGTTTAGAGAATGTTCTTTTGTTGGTATGCTCCTAGATGTCCTAAAGCATTTGAATGAGTTGCAGTCTGTAATTCATTCAATAATAAATTGCTGATGCTGCTGCACTCTTCAAAGCCACGTTTTTTAAGTGTAAATTTGCTTGTCCACATTCTTTAAAGGCTTTGAAATATCTCTCTTCAACCTTTTTCAACTCTTCTGCTGTTTACTGTCAGCAATAATTTACTTGTTATGAGTGAAAATGAATTTTGGATAATGCAAGTGCATATAAGACATAATGAATTTACTGAATGTTTTGAATGATTTTTCTTAATCACTACAACCCTGCTTTTTAATGTGGAAACACTCAGCCAACAAAAGAGCTCCTGTACTTTTGTGAAATGACATTCACTGCAAAGCTGGTGAAATGAACAGATACAAAAGCATAATGTGCTTGTGTATACAGCTCACTGTCTTCTAATTGGGTTTTGTTTAATTGTTCCCAGAAACCTGGGTATTCAAAAGAAATTTTTTTCCCCTGAAATTACAAGATGCTAGTCTTTCAGTAATACAGGCTGACTAAGATTAAAATCATTAGTACATGGGGCTGAACCACTTCATAACATGCTCTGAGACCTGGGTGGGCAAGAGAGTCCATAAGGACTCGTGTTTTCCTCCCTCTTGCAGGACATGGCGTCGGTTGTGTTTTGAACAGCTGCTCTTCCTGAGGTTACACTCTGATTAAAAGAGATGTTTTCTTGTTAATCCATGCTGTGACGGAAGTAACAGCTAAAAATAAAGAAAAAAATAGCATAGAAAGCAATATTCTGGCTGGTTTTTTGTTAAGAATAGAAAGCAATGCTGTCAAGGGCTGAAAATAATTCCCTCTGTCAGAAATCTTAGACTCAGGGTGGTTGTGTAATGAGACCAAAAGAGAAAGGACAGATTAGATTAAGGTTGCTGAATAATCACTTCTTTCAGAAAAATATAGTCTAATATCTGAAGGCTTATTCAAGGAAAATATTTCTCTTGGACCTGGAATTAGATATTGACATAAAGAAGGTGTATACATCATCAAGTACCTGTGACTCAGAGCTAAAATCCATTCTTTGGGTTTACAGATGCTTTTCCTTGACCGCTTTCATGAGATAATAGGTGTGCCTAATACATCTAGATTACAGATACATTGTGGACTGGGGTTTATTTTCTGTTTATTATTTGTAGCAACACACAGAGAAAAACCTGAAAAACAAGAAAAAACTGAGAGGAAGGAACTCCCAAAGGGTATGTATTCAGCTTTTGACATTCTTTGTCTTTTTATCAGTGATTCAAAATAATCTATTGACTCTAAGACTGCTCTTGTAGATCCTAATTATGTTTAAGGATGGAAGAGGTGTTGTGAAAGCCAGCTGGAAGGAGAATGAGGATTTTAAAAACAATTGGAATTCATCACTGTACAGAAAAGCTGAAATTATATTCAGAGATTAATTAAAAAGTCTTTACTGTACTAATAACTTATGTAAAAATGCCCAGAGCACAAATAGGTGTCTTTTCTTTTCTTCTTGAATAAATCCAAGCATATTATTTGTCCTTGAGAGTACTTCACACCAAAATGTAATGAGTAAATTATAACATATTGGAAATGGTCCCTGTAGACATTCTGCTTTGGAAATCTGCTTAAAAATTAATAAATAAATTAGAAAAAAATTCTTCCAGATTAATTTCAGAAACATTAGGGAGAAGTTTTAGAAAGAATTTAATAATTTCCTGGTGGTGTGTGTCAACAACAAATTACATATCTTTTGCAGGAGTCAGAATCAGGATACTGCTTACTCTCCACTCACAGCTCATGAGTTCGCTCTGGTTTACAAGAGCATCCATCTAGTTTGTGAGGATATTTTAGCAAAATGGAATTTTGATGGAGAACATCTATCTGTCAAAATAGTTTAATTCTTCTGAGATCATGTCCTTTGCACTAAATTATGGCTAATGAAGTCTTGAGTTGGAGGAAGAAACACATTCTGGAAGAGCAAACAGGCCAATGATCATAATAAGTTACCCAGAAAAGAAAAAGGAAGACCAAATATTCAGCCACAGAAGACTATTCAGGCCAAGAACACAAGTGAACATGCACGTTCTTAAAGCTGTGCTTGACTAGGCCTTTCAAATGGTCTCTGACTGAAGCTTTTCTGTTTCATATAAGTAATTCAAAGAAGTAACTAGATTTATTTTAGAAGTTAATTGCAGGCATATAAATTGAGGAGTTTTTTAGAATAAATATTTATTAGTAGAAAATAGAATGATGATAACATGGGAAATTCTTTCTGGGATTTGGGTAAATGACAAAGCAAAGGCAATATTAAAAACCCATATTAAAACATCAATTTATCTATAAGATTTCTGTTATAATGTGGAAAACTTGGGGAAGTCCTCAACTTGATTTCACAGGAGAACAATATTTAATATTTTATTAAGTTTCTTAGAACAGAAAAAAAACTATCCCAGCCAAACTCAGGTAGCCAGTGAAAAAAAATTACTATTATACTGCCTTAGCTTGCCATAAATCCTATTAATATTCTGTCTACCTAATGGCATTATTTCTTGAAGTGCACTATTAGTTTTGTTTAGTGAACTATTGCCAAAACTGCTCTGGAAACACTGCTGTGTATAGAGTATGTAGTGTATTCACAGTACTAATAAACATTACTTTCAGACTGTACATTAAATTTCAAAACTAAGGCTCTGGAAATGTGTCTTTCTGAGATCCATTTCATTGTAGTGTGACTGGGAGACTCCAGAGACTACATTTTTGCTGCTTATTTTCTACATCAAATGCATTACCTTTTCAAAATGGAGATAATGGAGAATATAAATAGCATCCTATTCTAATCTATAATCAGCTTCTGGGATGAAGTTTAAGAAAGTTATTTAATGACACAGAGAGTAATTAGAAGTGTCTCAGTCACTTAGCAGTGTCTTGGTCAGGGATGTCAGCCATATTCTCAGTTGTTTCATCACGACAATGCTTAATAATGTGGAAGCCTGAATATTCCCTATCACTGCTCTTCAGCATCCAGTTACATGTGGAATTCATGGTGCTGTAAAAGAAGTTTCTTATCTCCTTATGTTAGACAAAAGGAGTTTTGCTAAACTTGGATGAAATCTCCACAGGAGTTAGACTTAAGCTAGGCTTGCATTTTCACAGCTGTTCTTTCATAAGTGCTCTAAAATCCACATGCTTATTTTTCATTTTCTGGAAAATTATAGTGTAAAATCTTAACAAAAGAGAATGGAAAATGTTCTGTGAACGAGTGGATAGCATAATGCTGTTTCCACTGTCATAATGTTAGTTTTACTTTGCACATACTGGGCATCTAATATTGGTTCTGACACTGTCATTGCCAGGGACTGATGTCAGCTAGTGTCCATTGCTAGCTGTCTGTATCCATTACTAGCTACCCATATCCATTACTGGTTATCCATTTCAAGCCAGTTGGCAAGTCACAGATGTATCATTTGCACATGTGATCCTCTTATGCTCCGAGATTGATTCCAGGGTTGTTACAACCTGTGTCTGACAGAGCGCGAGGTGGCCAAGGTGAAGCCCTCTTTCTTCCACAGGCAGCAGCACTTACTGCGAGCTGTGCCTTGGTACTCCACTTCACTTTGCTGAAATTCTTCTGGAGCTGACAGACAATTGCAAGAGATGATGTTATGCAGCCAACAGCTGAGGCATGTTACCATGGCACTAACTTGTTAGCCAGAGCTGGCTGCTCATCCCCCTGTAGCATGATGTACACTGCGAAAATATGCACGGGGCAGCTCAGCCACTCAGTGTCCTAAGGCTTAGCTTGGTGAAATTGTTTTGGAGTCTTAATTTTTTCCACCTCTTTTTTTTTTTTTTTTCTTTCTTTCCTAGTGACAAATAAAGACAAACTAGAAAGACAAGAAAAACCTGAAAAAAAGGAAAGGCATGCAGGTAATTATTTAATGTCAAATTTTATTTTACGTTGGGACATACCCCAAAGCTAATTCTCTTCTCAATTTCCATTTATGTATCCCTTTCATTGGAAAAAAAAGTTATAAAATATGATGAATAAAAATAATAAAATGATAAAATGGTTTGCAGACTTTCACACTAAGTAGCATTTTGTATTCCTTCTACAGGTTTTTTGTTGTTTTGTTGTTTCTTTTTTTTTCCTGAGGAAGAGAGATAGTATATTTTGTACTCTGGATTAGTATCATTTTATGATAATCATTGAGTATTTCCAACACTTGTAATAAGTATGGTTGCTAAGAGACTTTTGGTCATCCAAGAAAAAAAGCACCTGACAACCCATACACAGAGGTAATCAGGAAGGCCATGTGGACAAAAAAGGATTTTAAATAGAGTACTGCACAGGGCCATTGCACAGCCACTGAGTAGGCCAGGACTAATTCTTTCAGTAGTTACTTGCAATAAATAGGCATCTAGTTCTGGTTTATCTTCCCCAGTTCTCACTTTCTTTTTAGACACCAGCTCAATGCTCATGCATACATTGTTGTGTTCCTGGGACAATCTCATCCGCTGTACTAAACAGGGAACTGCGTGTGCTCACACACACCGTCCCTGCAGGACACCTCAGGGCACACGGGCACATCCAAATATCAGTTCCACACACCCGTGGACAAGTTATGGTGCAAACAATAATTGCAGAAAATTAGCAAATCAGAGCCCACACAGGAGAATATTCCAGCCTACCCACCACTCCTTGACTACCACACAACTCAGTGTATTCTGAAACCTGAGCCAGAAATCTAGTAACTACAAAGTAGTTAATTTCAATTTGCAAGGTGGAAATTAAAAGCAAACAAAAAGCCCCAAAGAGCATTAGTTATAATGTCACTGCAATTAGATTTGTAATTAATTATAGTGCTTAGTCATTCATAGCTGGAAAAAAACTGTTAGTTGTTCTGTGGAGTTCAGAAAATCCTTCAGAAATTAACCAAAGTAATAAACAAAAAAGCTAAAAAATAACAATAAACAAAAATAAACTAATGAATTGCAATATATAAATATATTAAAAAAGGAAAAACAATAAACAGTATAAATAAGTATGACCCTTCTTAACTACCTTCTTTCACGGGTTTCCAGTAGAGCTAGAAAGGCTGCTGCTCCTCCAGCCAAAGGCAAAGAACTCAGTGATGGCAGATGAGTTTTTGAAAATTCCAAACCCATGTTTTGGCATCAACAATAAACAGCAGCAGCTGAATCAATCCTTTTCATTCTTTGCATGCATAACCATGGTGCCTACTTGTGTTTCTTGATCCTTTTTCTCCCTTTTCTCACTTAAATGCAACTTTTTTTTTTTAATGACCATTAAGATTATTGGTTTTATTTCTAGCTATTCACAAAGAGAAACCTGAAAAGTCAGAAAAACAAGAAAAGAAAGCACCATCTAAAGGTATTGTGGATCATTAAAAGTTGTACAATTTAAATGCTTGTAAATCTTCAGGGTGTGTGGAGATGAGTATTTAAAGGACAAAGCTCTTCTAGTTCATTGCACAGTTTTTGAGTTTGTCACTTTTACTTGAGCAGTTCTTGATCAGCCCCTGAGTGAAGTCTTGCTCAGCATATTTTTTTGCTTTACTCTCCTGTTTGATGCACAGAGTTTATTATAAATCATTCTTACACAGCTAAAGAACTAGCCTGTGACTTGTTCCTTGATGCCTTTTCCTCCACAAAGGGATTCAGTATTTTGCCTGCAAAGAAGGTTTTCTCTTATGTATTAGTTTTCAACCTGATGCAGACTTAATGCAGGAGTGTTTACTGTCTCTGAGTCTGGGTCTTCCATCATATCCAAAAATAGAATTTCATTTTCTCACCTTTATTTTTTCAATAACATTTTAATTTAAGCATATGATTTGCACTGTCTTCTATGGCAGAAGTGGCTTTGGTGAAGATTTACATATCTAATAATCATCATATATATTCTGAAGCAATATCATGGGTGCGTGAGGGGTGATTCTCAATATTCTTTTGACTGATAATTCTATCTTTGGCTATGGTTTGGACAGGGAGATTTAAAAATCCAATCACCTTGCCCTATTATTCCAATTTTTTAAGACTAACATTTATTATTACTTGGCATTTGAATGTTTTTCTCTGAGGTTAGATATTTCTCCGTGGCAGATATTTCTATAATGAAGTTCAGTTTCAGTCTTTGTCTCTTTTTATTTTACTCAGTTAACTCTTGAAGAAATACTATGCAATGTATCTTAATATCAGTTTGTTATGGCATTGAGATTAATCTCATGATATTGAGATGCATGAATTAACCAGGTGTAATTTGAATATGTTCAGACAATACAGATACAAATATACAAATCACCCTTTTTTTGACTTGACCGTAGTCTAAGGAGAAATATAAAACACAAAATAAAAGTGAAGAAAGAAAGATAGCAGAATGAAGACTTAAAGCCTTAAAAAACTTTGAAGGGTAGCCATTGTCCAATCTCTCTTTTAAAGGGATATTGTTCATTTCTTTCTACTTTCAGCCTTGAAAGTGTGGGTTTTTTTCATAAAATGAAATCGTGCTGAAATAATCCAAATAAATGCCCACAGTGTTTGTGTTGATTTGAAAAGCAAATAACTTTCAAGAATCACTGAGATAGTCCTAATGAGCAGCCAGCCTCTTTACCCATTTATCTTCTGCTAGCTAACCAAATAATCACTTAGAGCCTTAATGTGTTTAATGGCAGCCATGACTTCAGTCACTGGCTGGAAAATTTTATGAAGAATTTGGACACTGCAGCTGTGGAGATTTGTGGCTGCAGTGTGGCACAGCCATGCTGCCCTCTCTTGGGTGGTTTCCCTGCAGTGAGTCCCTGTGGGTGGACTCAGGGCATCAGGACACTTGTCCCCAGCATTGCCAGGCCCACCTCCCTTTTCTCAGGGATCTGCTCTAAACTGGATTAGCTACCAGCAGTGCTGAGGGGTATTTCAACCACTTGCAGTCACTGGGAAATCAAAATGTTCAGGTCCTGGCCAGCTCTGGGAAATGTGTGGCTGGAAATGGCCACTTCCCACACAGTCTGCAGGTTTTCTTTATGCTCATTACAAAGACTCTAGGTAAATCTCCAGACTCTGTTAAAGGTTCCAGAATGCCTCAGTGATATGAGTGTTTCTTAAACAAATCATCTAAACCCAACCATCTTAAAAAAAATAAAACCAAGTCTAAATATCAATCATGTCTCATACGGGCTGGAATTCCAGGATGGAATTCAGTTAGAGACAGTGTTGTTATTATGTAGTTATCAGTTGAAAGAAGTATAATTAACTCCCAAGGCTGGTTTGTTCTGGTATTCTGTCTGGATAGCAAAGATAGAGGTCTGCATACAATTTTAACAGCCTTTCTGGAGCACAGTCCTGTGTGTGTTTACACAGTGTACCTTATGCAGACGTGAACTCAGTCAAGCTGAGCTCTGAAGTGAGCACCAGACTTATGGCTGTGTTTGCAGACAATGAGCCCAAGCTAAGGAAAACACCTTTCTGTAAGGCAAACACAGCCACATGGCTTCCTGTTGGCTGGAGCACAGGGCCAAGTCCGTGTCTGCTCAGCACTTGACACAAGCAAGTTTGTGTCATCTGGAACATGCAGTAAAAACATTGCCCAGAAAGCCTCAGATCTGTGTGACTCACTTGACTTCTGGTAAAGGAGTCTCAACAGATATTTTGAAGTTTTTTACCCCACTATATGAATCTGAAAACAAGAATTTTGAAAACTGAAAAACAGGAATCGTAAGGAAATGTGAAATTTCCAGTGATTATGTCTTTTGGCAATATATTCTTGTTTGTGAGTTTTTTTCCCTAATTTGCAGTTGTTCTCATTTCTAGTAACTCAAAAAGACATACCTGAAAGACATGAAAAAGCTGAAAAGAAGCCTCCTCCCAAAGGTATTTATTTATTTATGCTACAGTTTTTTAAACTGAATTAACATTGAAATGAATAAACTTTATTTTATTCAAGGAGAGATTGTAAATGTGCATGAAAAATCAGCTACATGAAACTGAAATGAAATTAATATATATTCAGAATTAAAATGTCTAGAACATCCAGGGGTTAATTCTGTGTTTGATCCTTTATGAAATCTGTTGAAATTTCAAATTGAGAATGAAAATGTGAACCAGCATTTCACTGAAAAACAAGTAAGCCTACCTGCAAGTGAACTGACATACATTTTCATTATTAATTCTCTACTAGCCAGAAATACATGGTCATACCATGGCTTTGTTTGGGAGTAGTAATGTTCTTATATAAATATCTGAATTCTGGTTTGCAATAGTTAGATATTCCAGTTTTCATATTGATAAAATCAGTTTAGTCAGCTAGGTGATTTAATAGAAATAGAAGTCTACAGCCTTACAGAAAGCATAAATTTGTTAGCATACATGTTTTGCCTCAAGGATGGAGACATTTAGATCTATGAGGCAAAAAGGAGTATGAAAATCTCACTAAACAGATTAATTTAAAACACATCCAGTGGTAGTTTATACTACTTTTGGATTTTCCACTGGAGTGAACTAGAACATGTGTACTGCAAGCATGCATGGCTCAGGTGAGAAGAAGTTGCTGGTACATAAAAGCAGAAAGAATACTTTGAATCTCACCAAACTCTATGTAGCTTCAGCTATTGATATTTACAGTTTGGTAATTCTCCTTGGAATCCTCCTCACTGAGCTGAAGGGCATTTCATGAATTGGTCTCAGACACTTTCAGCACAGGGAACTGGTGTAGAGTCAGACTCAAGACCTCAAAACTTCTTGGACCGAGACCTAGAATCAGTGCATGTATGTAACCCTTAAAAATAGCCACACACTATTTTTCCAGCTTACAACAGAGTTTAATTCTGAAGTCTAAACCTGCTCAGATTTTACCTGAAGTACCTCCCATATTTGTTAGCTTAATGACCAATATCTTTCTCCCTAGTTTATACCATAAAAACTATCATATTGTCATTAGAAACACTTAATATTATTTGGCATATTCTATTATATTTAGTATCAGCCAAGTATGTGGTATAGCACTGAACATAAAACCTCTTTGGATCTCACATTTCTGTTTAATTCTGCCTGGTTTGAGGGGATTATAGTTTTCATCAGATCTTACCAAGCTCTTAATAATGAAGAAATGCTCATTATTAATAGCATAATATAAAATGAATGGCACTGACTAATATGTTGGGGGGAAAGAATGACACTGAAACCTTTCTCTTTATTACCTGCAGAGGAGAAGAAAGCAAAGAGCACTAAAGTGGAAGCAAAAGTTAAAAAGGAAGTGAAGGATGGAAAAGGAGAAGCAAAGACGGCAGAGAAGGTCAAGCAGGCAGAGACAAAAACGACAGAAACTGGGCTAATAAAGGCCAAAACGAAAGTCAAGGAGGAGAAAGCTCTTCAGACTGTAACTAAATCGGAAAAGAAAGGTAAACAAAACGAGGAGGAAACAGATGAAGATCCTAAAAAGGTAGTAGGGAAGAAAGAGAGAGAATGGAGTTAAATCTGTCAAGGACCAAAGTCCATCCATGAAAAACAAAAGTGCAGTATAAATAAATTCTACATGAATCTCACACTGCTAGGATGAGATTACAGAAAATAAAATAAGTTTGATGTATATAATCAGAGGGTTCTAGAAGTTCATCATGGCTAAAGTTTTATTTTAATTTAAATCCTTCTTTACCAAGGACCAAACTCTTTCAGATAGGTCTGATACTTCATGGATTTTCTCGGTAGCATCCAATGCAGTAGATACAAGCAGAGTTATTTTTGAAAATTCAGACTGTCCAATGACCTACTGGGAATTTTGGTTTGTTTCTACATCTGCATATGTCCTCTGTAACCATAATGAAAGTAGAGACAGAGTAAAGGGAATGTAATAATTTATCTAACATCATATTGTATGAGGCACTGTCAGGTTGTCAGGTATTGTACAACACAGTGACTACCTGCCTGATGTAATATAACGTGAACAGCTCCTAAATTTCTCCCAAAAAGGAAAGAAATGTTAATACTCTGATGAAAGGAAAAAATTAAGTGATAAAACAAAGAATCAATGTCCATCAACACCATATAGTTATCGAGGTGTTAATTATATGCTCCACTTTGTCAGAGTAGGCCTGGGTTCTCCTGCTCCCAGTTTGCACAGACCTGATTTCCCTGTGGCATTTCCATGGCACTAAATACAATTTTGTATGAATGAAGTTAGGAGGACCTGGCTTTCTGTATGAGCTGCCACACTGCAGCCACAGGATCATTCTGACACTGAAGCAGGCAGCTCAGTGTTGCACAGTGCACCTATCTGATCCTTTCAGCTGTTAACCGCAGATAAATCGTTGTGCCTGAACATCAAAGAAGCCATCCCTGCCTGGGTATCTGAGTCTGCCTGAGCACATTCTCTCAGGCTTTCATAACCATCACTCTGGACCCCTTAGGAGTTGCCTAAAGTATGTTTTCCTAGAAAACTGAGAGAGTTTGAGACATAGCCCACTTTCTGACATGCGTGATGTGCTGAACTAGTATTTTTTAATGTTTATTTGTATTCTGGTTATTTTTTTTTTCTTTTACTTGAAATATTGGGACCTTTGAGGCATGGAATCAAAGCAACATCTATCACCCTGATTGCTGTGACCAAGGAGAAAGTTCAGCAAATTGTTCAGTTCACTTGGGAGGTGAAAATCTCTTTCAATTTTTTGTTTGCTCTGGCAGAGTTTCAGCGCACAGTGGGATCCACTCATACTGTTCAGGATAAAGCTCTCAAAAATAAATGGTGTGCAGATGACAACAAAATATTTTAAGTAGGAATCAAATCTCTGTAATCAGAGACCAATAGAATAGTGGTGGGGTTTTTTTGTTGGTTTGTTTTTTGTGGGATTCCCATCACCACCTTTATCTGATGAATATTAGCAAAATGATCCATCTTGACATAAAATATTAACAGATCACTTTTTAAGTCTGCTTTAAAGTGTGACCCCAGTGACTGTGCATCCCAGCAGGTGAAAATGATAATAAAGAGCTGGAGTGGAAGAAGGAAGGAGCCTCTTCAACTGCTTTTATCACTGGAGACAGGGTTACACACATCCCCTGAAAACTGCATTTCCTACTGTTGTGCTTCCTTTTTCCACCACAAGCCACTGCTTCCCAGCTGGATACTCTAAAAAACTTCATTTTTATATTTCAGTCCCACTGTGACCCAAGGTGGACATAATTTTAAAGTCAATGCAGTTTTGCAGATATTTCCTGATCATACAGTCTTTACTTTTACTTGCTCAAGAGAGGCAGCTTATCTAAAACAATGCAAAAAAAGCAGCAGTGATCACAAAAGGGTTGTGATTTCCCTGCTGTTGTATCATTTAGTATGGAAATTAAAATTAAAAAAGATAGGTCATCTGCCTGGGTAAATCACAGGAAATCCAATGACAGAAACATCTATGAGTATTTTTATCATTAAGAATCTAGTCCCAAATTTTGACATGATTTATTAGTACTTTTATGAATTTTTGGGCCAACATTACAGAGTTATAGGTGAAAACTAAAGTCTGAAATTCTCCTTTTACTAAGGTATTTTAGATTAAAATGGATTTTTAGCCATGAAGAGGCACTTGAAAAATCATATTCATTTAAAAGGCCTTAGATTTCAATCTTTACTGATTGGTAGCATTCCTATGAACTTAAATGGGATGTTATAGTGCACCTTGTTATGTCAAATAGAAATTATATTTTTGTTATTCACAGTTTCACCTTCTGCCTTCAATTTGTTTTATAAATCCCAGGGGTTTTAGGTTCAGTTGCTAAAGAAATACTATGAGGAGAAAATTAACACAAAATCTTTTTTCTGAGCTACAATCAAGATCAAGGTTTTTTTTTAAAAGTTTATTCAAATTACATTTGCACAAAACAGAATAAAATAAATCCATCAAAAAAACACACCACAACAACAACAAAAAGAAATTAGAAACCAAAAGCACAGTCTGTTTTATTTCTGGTCTATATTTCCATGCTTAAAGAATAGATTATTTTAATATCAATTAAGTGGTGTGATTCTAGAGCCTCAGGCTATGTCTAAATCCTAACTCAAATAGAGCCAGCATAGGCTCGTGCTCTGCCCTGGGATTGTCCATATAATGTATGGTTCCCTGCCATAGTTTTGTCCCATATCCTCTAGAAGTCTTTTGTACAATGCCCTGAACAGCCCAGGAAATCTTCCCAACAGGCAGCAAGGACAGAGGCATCTTGTTTTGGCAAAAGATAACTAAGAAAAGAAGCTTTTTATGCAAGAATTGTGCCCTGCCATTTGCTTTCTGGGCTAAAGCATTGGCATTGCTCTGTTTTATTTATAACTACTCACTGAGGCCCTGTTGCAAGGGTGTCAAAGTCAGTGCAAACCCTTTACTGGCTTCAGTAGCTTTAGGTGGGCTTAAGAAAACAGATCTGCATATTTTTTCTTACACACATGCTGTTACTTTTTTTTTTTGAGAATTATCATATAGACTTAGGGCAGATATTGTAGCCTTAAGGATAGAATGCAAAGTAGAAGCCAGCCAGAATGATAAATTTGAATTCCTAAATATGAAAGTAAAAGTTATTGTGAATATTCATTAGAGGTTTTAAAGGCAATGTTTACAGCCACAGCCCTGAGTGCATGGGGAAAGTTTTGCCCCAGGCTCTGCAGTCCTGCCTAGTATTACCCTTGCCATCTCACTAACACCAAATAGCTGCATAGGCTTCTAGCGACCAGAAAAAGTGTTTGAATATTTGTTGAGCTGGTAAACCTTTTCCTAATTTCTACATCTGCATAGGAAATAATGACTGGAAAGCTGTATTTCTTTACCCATGGACTGCTGTAGCTGTCAACATAACAGAGCAGCAGCCACATAAATACCTCAGCATTAAGTGATACTGATGTAGCAGTGAACTATGTAGGAAAGTCAATAATATAACAAGTGTTACATACTTGGGAATTATATTTTGCATTTAAATATAACAGCAATGCCATTTTAAAAGCTTTAATTATTCCAAAGCCAGCATAGTTTTATTTTGGAGTCGGCAACAGAGAAAGCAAATGGCTTTGTAAGTGAGTAGGACAGAGATGCCACAGGAGGAGGAGAGAGGAAGAGATGTAACTTCTGCAGTGTAGGAGCTGTGCTAGAAGAGTCTTGGACAGATGGATGAATATGCTTCACTCAAGGAAAACTGAGAACTAACTTAGCTAACCAGAGCTGGCATTTAGACATCAACATTAGCTTTCAAAGCAAATGCCCCTCAGAGTCCTCTGGGGCAATATGCTGCTTTTACTGACCAGATGAAGAATCCAGCAATACTGAAATTCTTTTGTACTCAGTTACAACTCATAACTTCTCCTCACCATTCTTAATGTTAGAAAATTTTATTAAGCTCTCCAGCTCTCCTTGTGTATAGACAGAATCAATAGACCATCAACACTTCTGGAATCAGCATTTAATTTAGATTCAGAGCCTTATTTTCTGAATAGTGTTGTTTTTATATATACAAATTTAATAAATACATATAGATTTGTAAAGCTTAGTGTTTGGAAAATAATTCTGTAGCGAAACAATAGAATTCTGTGGAAAATCTTGTTGCTATAGGAGTGTAAGTACACAGTTTTCTTTATATTCCCATTCAATAAATATACATATTTATTATACGTTAAAACCATATTAAGAAAATATTGTGATACAAAACCTTTTTTTAAAAATTTTCTACCAGCTGTCTGTGAAATTGATTTTCAAGAATGATGAAAAGTCTATGATGATACCTGTGTCCAGGCAGCACTGTAGTTGTGCATGGGGTTAGGATATACTCCAAGCAAAGCTGGCCCAGAATAAGAGGTGATGGCTCTGAGACACTGGAAGATCTGCAGGTCTTGGTGAGAGGTTTTGAATTAGGTCTGGACAGCAAATTTTCACTTTCTGAAGATATTAATCACTCGAAGGTCAGGAAAAAACACAAATATATAATAAGACTACTTATGAAAAGGTTGCTGAGATGTCTTTGTACTGACAAAGTTTATCTTCACTGTTAACTACAAATGACATTCTAAATTTACTTTCTTCATTGCTCTTCTTTTCCTTTTTGCTCTGTTAGATCAATATGCATTCTGTCGCTATGTGATTGACATGTTTGCGCAAGGGGATTTTTATCCAGGTACTTTCCTATATCATTGAACTCTGTTCTAATATTCTTCTGTTGCCCTGAGAGTTTTCATTCCTTTATGTATTAAAAGTGTGGTTTTTATTATTGAAAGGTCTCACAAGAGCAACAAAGAGTGTGCAAATAGTTTTAATAAAGCATAAGAGCTAATGGCTGTTTTATTAAAGCTTCTAATTTTCTGTCTACAATGCATGAATTAAAATTAAGGTTATGTTAAAAGCAGAGTCAATGGAAGGCTGTTGAAGTTGCTAAAATTTTCCATGCTTCTTTTGGCTGAGACTCAAGAGGAAGGAGTTTATTGTTAATAGCTTATTTTTTGTTTTATTGCTTTTCTTTTTCTCCACAAATAGCAAGGCTTAATTCAAAAATGCTTCAAAAATACAACTTCCATTGTTGTTAGTATATAAAATACCTTAGCTGATCCATCACTTCTGTGCTTTATCTTCTCTCTTCCCACATCTCCATGATAATCTGTTCTAACACAGATGCTTAATTCCTCACCAAAAAAAGAAGATAGAGTTACTGATGATGACTGAGCATCATCTCATAATATTAAGTCAGTCTACCCTGACCTCATTTAATAAATATTCTTCCTGCTGAAGTCTAGACATACTGTAGAGAGGACATAACCCGAGGAATGAAAAGCAATAATATTCATGACAACAGTCAAGGAGAGAATATTTCAGGACAAGCTAAGCCTTACAAGCTTTGTTTATTTAGTTATTTGCTCAACAAACTCTCCACTGGTACACCTCTGAATTGGTCGTTTTTTTCTTATCTCTTCCTTGTGGCTTACATCTTCTCTTGGCATGCCCAGGTTCATTCAGAGCTGGGAAGTCCTAAGGACGTAGCTGAGAGAAAAAGACTCTCACGAAGGGGAGAGGGAGGACACAGATTTTTGTGGAGGGAAAATGAACAAGTTTAGGATTCTGTAGGCAGAGGATTTGTGTGTCCTGTTCTCAAAGAGTGACATGGAAACGGAGCGGGTTCCAATAAAAGAGAACAAGATACTGCATCACCTCTAGGACTTCTAAAGACAGCCAGTTATAAACAGAGGGGCTGCTTTAGGCTCAGAGAGGGAGAATGATTAACCAAACCTTCCAGAGACCTCCAGTCGTGCTTTGATTTACAAAATAACATCCTGTTCCAATGCGAATGATCTACTTTCTGGATTTACACAGCTGTACCATCAACAAATCACATGAGAAATACTTCCATGGAGTTCTTCAAGATCTTTTTTAATGAAAAATCCCTTTTTTCCCCCAGAAGGCCTCCCTGGCTTGTCTGACACTCTCCTGAGGCAGAGCAGACATGCTGTAGGAAGGGAGGGTTTTTTAAGTTTTGACCTTTCCAACTACAAGGAAACTGGGAAAACCATGAAGGGGAGAGGTGAGATAGAGAGGGAAGTCTGTGGTGACTTGAATTTCAGAAGATAAAGACATGACTCTCCCTTCCAGTGTTTGTCTTGCGTCATACCAGTGTGCTGTGACAGACTTGTGGTAAGAAACCACAGGTTAAAGAGCCAAAAGACATTAAATGGACTAAGGATGATCAGATGGCCTTACAGGTGAATGAAGGGTGACAGGTTTAGGCTCCAAAAAGTGGAAATAAATCATAAAGCATCTTAAATAATCTAATTTGTAGGTGAAATGGAAAAGGACTGCCCCTTAACGCCTCCCAAAATCCACCTCGGGCTCCACCTGTAACGCAACTGCTTTTTGACCTGACAAACCCCTTGTTGACCCCTGAAGTTAAATGCTGAAGATGGTTATTGTGCTGAAGCCAGACAAGTTTTTGTGAGAAGGGGAAAAGAAAAGCATTGCCTTCAAACAAGCTTTAGTCAACCCAGGAGCTGTGAAAGGCAATGTCGAAGCATCCAGGCTGTGTTTCTGAGAAGTAAGGTAGAGGTCAAGTATGGTCAGCCTTGATTTATGGAAATCATTTGGGACAGTGCCACCAAACCATGCTCAGTTAGTTTGTTACTGTCTTTCTCAGGCAAAGTGCTCATTTTACACTGTCCTTTTGTGAACAGAAGTATTACTGTAATTCATTTTACTGAACAGATAAATGCGGGGAGAACACCCTCTAACAGCCCAAGTATCCAATTAGCTTTAAAATCTGGTATATTTTATCCTTTTATCTGTCTGTATATTTCATGGTAAAGAACTTTGTCCAAACAAAGTGTTCTGAGTGCAAATCTGCCGAGGAATTTAATTACAGTCACCTTGACACTGCAATACTTTCAAACAAGGAATAATTTCTATCAATCTTGATATTACCATTTGTGAAGGAGAAAAAAAAATTGTCATAGAAAACTCCTTTGCACAGACATATTGGAATTTTCTATGATTGATTGCATTAAATATGAATTCCTAATTCCCTAGGCAAAATATAGGATGTATAATGTCATTAAAAGTAATATCATTCAACATTTTTTCTTTCAAAGTATTTATTCAATGTTTCTACTGTAAAAAAATCATATATATTACTTCTAAGGCTAGATTGGTTTATTTTTATATAAATTCTATGCAAGAATTTATAGAAAAGTTGCTCATTTAATATGGCATTTTATAGTGCTCAAACAATTACATTAAAAGTAAAGCTCTGTTCCTAAGGTTTCTTTAATAAATACACTTTTAAAAATAAAATATATCAATTAATACATTTTGTCAGTCACATCAATCTCTTGGAGGTCAGTTAATGCTCTTGTGTTGATTTTAACAAATGAAGCTGAGATGTTCTTCACTTGCTCAAAGTTTCATCATGACACTGCAGTCTTAGCTATAAAAAATGAATGAAATGTACACAGGGAATTCAAGGAAGCCATATAAGGAAGAATTTTTGCTCAGCTGCTCCATGCAGCATTAGCTGGTTTTCTTGTTTTGCTAGTTAGTATTTGTCCTTGACAGTGACAAATTTCATGCACAACCTCCTATAATGTAAGTCACAATAATTGTATCAATAACAAATAACTTCTAAGACTTCTATTTTACTTGTTATGAAAGAGAGATATTTGAAGTTCTCAGCCCTTTACAATAGATAATAGTGGAGTTTTAGCCATAAACTCATTTTTTCTAATCCAGAAGTCCTTCCCATGAATACCATGACTGCAATAGTGACCACTTGGGTTCTACTGAGACATTTAGAGATAGACCACTTGAGGCCTACTGCATACAGTATAAAAAATTGCTTTTTTTTAAATTTTATCTCTTGAGAAATGGACCTTAAAAATATTTTTCACCTTCTGTTTAGCATGCTTGTGATCAGTGACAATTTCTCAGAGGAGCTACTGAACCTCCTTTCATAGATTTTCTGGTCTTATTTGTCCTTGGGCTACAGCTGCTCAGCCAAGGCAGTACTGTCTCAGCATTAACAAATCACTCTGTCCAAATTGCTTTGTACTGCTTTTGTCTGTCTGTAAAGGAAGAATTAATATGCATTTCTTTCAGGATTAGTTTTCCTTATAAAGATTAAAATCTAATGTGGAAGTTTTCCTTATAAAGATTAAAATCTAATGTGGAAAGCTTGTTTATTAAGAACATTAGTTCTATCTGGTACCTTTATTTTTCTACTGGCATTTTGGAAGTCCAAGATATCATTTTTTTTATATAAAAGGCCACTGACTTAAATAGTTTCATGGATATAGTCTATCCTATGTATTTGATCATTTGTTTCATATTCCTGTATTTTGATTAATGTTCCTATTCATAGTTTTATTTTTCATTGGTAGAAGAAAGGGCTCTATTTCAGTAGAAATTTTAAAATTTGTCTTCATAACTATTTTTTGGCATTAGAGAGTTTGAAATCCTCACCCATGTGGACGGATTTCAGGGGCACTAATTGGTCACTCTTTTAGCATGGAGCACATGATTCTCTAAGTTACCTGGATCAACTCTATTTTACTCCCCCTGTGCCACAAGCCCACTCTTCCCCTGCTTTCCCTGCAATGCTTACCAGCCACTACTGTGGCAGATCAAGGAGCTGTTCTGATGAAATGTCTTTTTTGTTTTGCAACTACTGCAATTGGATTCTTGCATGTCTGTCTTTCTGCATGGCACCTCAGCATGGGGTTGTGCATGCTGAATTAAGAGTGATAAGCTTGTCTTGGGTATTTAGTCATAAAATGCACCTCTTTTACTCACAGACATGTTGTCTACTTGTGATCTGATTTTGTTTTCTTTTTAGTCACTTAGAAGTTTATTTTGCATGCATAGTTTTACTCTGTTCTGGTTTTGGTTAAACCACTTGCATTTCACAGTACACCCGACTCACAACTGGATGATATTTACAGTTGCCTAATTGGCAACAAAAGACAGTGGGATCATAAATGTGGTATTATTCACAATTATTCACAATTATTCACACTTTCTAAAACCTTAGCACTGAAGCACATGATTGCCCTACAGAGCTCATACCACTACATAACTCTTTCCAAAAACAGCTAGACTGCAAAGGAATGTGCCCATATCAGTTCCTTCCATCAATGTACCCTTATATGTTTACTGTGTATTTCCTTGCCAGGGTCCCAAAGCCAATGTAATGCAGACAATTTTGCTTATCTTATACTGTTGAAAAAATATTTGCCTTGGAGAAATTCACCAGGATTTCTGGCATTGTGTACATCACAAGAGAGTATCCTGTAGGGTAAAAGAGTCATCCCACCTTCTCATTTAAAAAAATCATTGAAGCCTCACGTTTTGCACATATGCTCATGAAAAAAAAACCACAAAAACAAACAAACAAAAAAAAACCCCTCCCTTCCCCTTCGAGAAACATGAAGAGTCAAGAAATTAAGGCAAATTGTGATGACTGTCCATGGGGAATCTTACAGACTACTTGTTCCTGGAAAGTGTAGACTGAAAACCCTTCATGTCTATCATTTTTTTCCAAGGCTTACCTCTTCTCTATTGTCAAGAAATATTCTGTCAAAGGAAAGGGATTACTGTTATTACACAATATAGCAAGAGAATTTCAAGACTGTCAGTATGATACTTGCCATTTAATACAAAAAAAATATGGAGATATGGTAAAAAGGTACATAAATATTAAAAGATCATGGATTATATTACTGCAAAAGAAAAACCCTAGAGTCATAAAGCCTAATTTTGAAAGTAAAATGTCTGTATTTGCTGTGGGTGGGCTATAGCACTGGAACTAAATACTTGCCCTCTGCTGTTCAGATAGCAAAACGCTTTAGGCTCTTGAACTATTTTTAAGTGTCACTCCTACTTGATTAAAGACTAGGATGTGTTGTGGATATCTCAATGACAGGGAGTAACTTTTCAACTTCTTACATTACATTTACATGGAGACAACTTTGATGTAGCTTCTCTGGGGATATATTTGACGAAGTGAAATTAGAAAACGAAAAAAATCAGTCACAAAAAGTAAGAAAGTAGCATATTATTAGCTTGCTGTTTGGAGAAATTCAGCATGAAAAACTGTTGACTGAGTTATGGGCTTTCACATTTGAGAGAAAATGATAAAGAATGTAATTTTTTTCCTATGGAGACATGCTTTCTGGTGCTAACTACTTAATAGCCCTGTCCTCAATGGTAGAAAACAAGCAAGCCAGACATTTGTTTAAGTGAAATACTAAAGAAAATGTATGAGAGGCTCCAAGACTTTCCCAGTTTTACTTTTTAAACATTTTACTTTTTTACTGTCTACTGAGGGAAATATTTCCCCCAAAATTTGAAAAGACTCTTCTGGATTCTTCTTCAGAGTTGACAGTTAATAGTCCCTCAGTTTATCAGAAAGCTGTTCACATGATGAAACACTTGCCAGCCCATTTGTTTCTGCGATGGCATAAATGGAGATGATTGATCGACAGAAGTATTCATTTCTTTAGTAATATCCTGGGAGAGTTTTGAATACTTTTCAAGGAGTCTGAAAGGAAATAATTAATGAAGAGTGATTTTAAATACATGTGTGAGAAACTGAAAATTAAGTTTTAGTTATTGAAAAATTTCCTAATTAATTTATTAACGTGCAATTCTTACAATAAACATTATCTGACATTTGGAGTTCAATATTGCTTCTTTAAACTTGTATTCAGTTATGAGAAACTGTGAGAAGATATCCACTGATCTCATTTTAACAAGATTCTTGTCTTCTCACCCAAAGAACTATTTCATCAAACTCTGAAATGACATTGAACCCTCAATGGGGATGTTATCAGCTTACAATCCTGATACCACCCTACAGAGGCAAAGCAACTATCCATTATTCCCAGTTTATATCATCCCACTGTGAATCAGAGCCAGATGCTGGCACATGAAGCTACATCTGTCAACACTCTTGTGGCACTTTATTGTAACTTGGCCAAAAAATTTTTAACGACTCCCTCTCTTGGAAATAGCTACAAAGGGAATGTGTGGTATTCTGCTTCTGCAGAAAGGAATGGATGTCTCTCTTTGATAGTTCACTGCAAGGCACTCTGAGAATAAAATGTATGTGATACAAGAGAAAGCCAAAATCTTTGCTGATGTAAATGAGCCTAAATCTTTGATTTTAATGGAAACAAAACAATTTAAGCTGTGAAGCCAAAGAGATTAGAGTAACAAATTTATTCTCACACTTGCATTATGTTTTACTACTGTTATTTAGTATTATAAATATTTCACATAGTTCAGTAAACAAGTCTCAAAATGAAGGATGATTTCAATGGAAGATAATAAAAAAACTCAACTACTTTAGTTCTGAAAAGTAAGCTATTTAGAAAATAGAGGCAAAAGTTAAATGCCAACACCCCCCCCCAAACAGCTAATAATAAGCAAATTGTTTCCTATTTGAAAGGTAAAAATAAGTTTAACAAGTGACTTTGTAAAGTAGTAATTGCATTTAATGGCTCATTGTCATAATTGATTTCCAGTTAGAATTATTACAACAGATACTGATGTTATGTCAAGTTAAAAAATGGAAGCATTCTACAGGCAGCTTGAAGCAGC
>VZRX01023723.1:0-12778 GCA_013398075.1 Notiomystis cincta
TTCTATTATTTTTATCTTAACTGTTGTAGTGAAATAATATTGCTATTCGTCAGTAAATACATGTTCTTCAGCAAAAAATCAAGTTATATGAGACAACTTTCCAACTTTCAAAGCACCCTATTCTTATTGTATACATCTCTCTTTAAAATAATGATACCTTAAAACATCAGAGAAAGAAACACTCCTGTTTTTGTACAAAACCATCAATAAAAACTTTAACTAAAACATGCTGTCTCTTGAGTAATAGCAGTATTGGTCGCCTGCAGCCAAACTTACTTATTTTATAATTATTAAAACAATTGACATTTTTCTACTCTGATTTATATAATTTGCTCAGTGTCTCAGCTCAGGTGATGTGGGTGTGACTGGCAGAGTGGCTCCTGGGTGGTCAGACAGGGAAGTTTCTCTAACACTCTGTGTGGGACTGAAATGTTGATGGTGAAAAATTGGCCATTTGGGTAGACAGCAGCGTCCTTGGCTGGGGCCAGGTTTGAACCTCCCGGCCAAAGGAGAAGAGGAGAAGTTTTGGGTATGTGATGGCAAAATCTCTGATCTGCATAAAGCAGAGGGGGTGAGCACCCACCACCAGAGACTACAGGCTGGGTTTTAAACCAGATAGGTGGATCTTGAAAGGACAGTGCTTTTTATCATGCCAATAGTCCCTTACACAGCCGGCTCGGTTGTAAAACTCCCCTCTGGGCAGATACTGAGACATCCACACCCAGGCCTGAGGGTGTTATAAGGGGGCATAACTGCTTCAGCTGGTTCAAATGTGAGAGGCAACTGTCATGACATTAAAACATGTCATAAACCATCAAAGACCCCTGAAAGGCCCCCACACTAATTTTTGGGGCCTTCCACCAAAGGGCTGTGCACGATCCACAGTGTTACATCAGACAGTGCAAAACTTCCCCACAGGGGATTTACCCAGGTGTTTCCATGTAAACCTAAGTGTATATTAAGCCACCGAACTTTGTGTTTTCCAGGCTTTTCCCCACTCCCAACAGATCAAGACTAAGACCACTACTTTGACCAACAGACACCTGAATTGCAACAACCAAGTCTTGTTACGAGATCCACAGATGGTGATAGCTTTCTACTCTTATCCTTTGTTTTTCTTTCTTCTCCTTATACACTTTCTTCAGTATTATTCTTTATGCCTTTATATTGCTATATTACTATATATAATAACAACTGAAACACCAATCATTCAGTTTTATTTCACTCTAACCTGTCCCAATGTATCTGTTAACAAGATCTATTAACCCTCATCTTCAGGGACAGGTCATAATGTACTCTTGGCCGCTTTCTGGTTATTAGGTAACTTTGGTGTCAGATTTTTGGTAGGGCATTAGATATTATGCCATAATGTGTTTGAACTAACACTAAAAATAAATCTTTGAATGCCGAGGTACAATATTTCCTCCCAAGTCTTAGCACCCATTTGAAAAATCCATTTAAAAGCTAATGAAGAGGTGGAGGGATGACATTTAAACACACATCATGATTAAGCCTTGAAACAAATGCATGTTGAATCAGCGATCTTATTTAATAACATTTGTATCCTTTTTGTTCCTGTTTAATGATGATGTTTAACCTAAAATTTTGTAGATCGATGCCTCTTAACTTCAAACATTAAGATAATAAATAGCAAGATTACTCACTAAGGTAAATTAAATTTTTAAAATTTAGATGCAATATACTAAGTATTAATTTAAACTGACTTTTTTTAAACAGTACAAAAAATGATGGGTTTAGTATATTCAAATAAAATTCTGAAATATTGAACTCTTATTTTCTCATTCACCCTTTGTTATATATCTTTCACAATTTACTGCCTAACAGGTCATGAGGGTTAATGATGTTATAAAGGTGTAGTATATAAAACTAAAGAGGCTGGTAATCCTATGAGATATACAGTGGAAAATCAGGAAATGTGCAAAAACAGCCTTATGCAGTATTACAACTGGGGAAAATCTGGTACTGGATAGACAAATCTTTATTGGAGCCTATCTTATGGCTCATTTCATTTCTACCTGAGATTTCATAGGAAAAAATCTTGGAACACTCCAAATGTATTCAAAAATAGAAGTTTTGTAGCCATTAGAAAATGAAGACATCAATATTAGAAATTACTCTCTGGTCCTCTCTTAAAAGTTCTTGGCTAATGAGCCTTTGGCACCATCTTGACAAGTACAAAGAGTCCCTTTAGTGTAATAAAAGTATTTATTTCTATGGATAAGCCCCAAGATATAAGAGCACATTACCTAAAGAAGTTTTAATTTCTGGCATATAGAAATAATGTAATGAGAACGAGACTTCATCCAGAAAGCTGCTCTCACTTTAGAAATTGAGGCAAGCTAGAGTAATGCCAGGGCCAAAATGGAAACCAGACAGGTATTTGTTCCTCAATCAAGCCCTACAAGCAGTGCAAATAGAGGTATTCACAGGGCCGAGGAAATGGATATCCAGCACTCGGAAAGGTGTATCACCCTGGATGCCTAAAAGTTATCGGATTGTATTGTATCATATGGAAGATAGTAGAAGACATTAGATTTAATGTTCACTATTGGTTTGTAATGAAAAGAAGTTAAAAGTGTATGAGCTCTGTCAAAATGCTCGAGTGGTTGAATCTCACTTGTGTGCCAGAACCTGAAAATCCCAGAAGATGAGAAGCTTTTATAACTTAGAGCCCTATTACTGGCTTCTGAAGACAAAGCTTAAATACTTTTTGAATAATATATGTGACTTTCAGTAATAGTTTTTACATAGCTACACTTAGGCATATACATATAGACCATTTTTAAAGCTCTATTAGCCCACAGGATTTGCATAACCTTCAGAACCAGTAAGGTTCAAGGTTTACCTCAACCTTACCAGTAATGTTCCCCAAAAGTACTTTGTCATATAGCAAATTATGAACATAAATCATAAACTTTGATCTAATGGCTCTAGTCACATTAGTGTTGAATTAACAACAACAAGGCAAAGTAGGCTGATTTCATGAAAGCTTCCCAGCCTTATTCTAGGCTCAGAAGGACACATGAGACAGATTTGATATTATTGTAGAAAATAAAACCAGATGACAATTTTCCAGGATGAGAAAAGTGGCTTCCTTTCAGTATCACAAACATGAGCACATGAGGTTTTTTTGTATGAATATGCTCTTACTTTAATCCAAACGGAACTATTTTTAGAAACAGTAGGTCTATAACAGTAGTACCTTTTGTTTGGTTTGAAAAGTGTATTACAAACAAAAAATGCAAAATTCTGTTGTGAAAACAACACAACAGGCCATTAAATGTTCACTCTAGGTTACTAGCTCCCTAAGAGTTATCAACTGAAGTTTTTTAACTTGCTTTCAAAATGTTGTACCAAATTGTGTAATAAGTCTGAGATTCTTTCATAACTACTCTGAAACTTAAGAAAAAAATATTTTCCCCCTTTCATCCTTTGAAGAAACTGTGTCTTCTATCAACATTTTTTTCGCATCCCTATCCTGTGACAGATATGGAATGAGCATATGGCTAAGATTTCTTCATCCCTAATCAACAAACTTCAGACTCTCACCAAACAACAGCTACTCCTATCAACATTTACTGTCTTTTGCAAATCATTATTTTCTGAAAAACATTTTAGATTCTCTGTTTCAAAAAAACCCAAGGTTTTTATGTTTAAAACAACCCTCTTTGGTGTGGAGGCAACACCCAGTTGCCAGAAAGATAAGAAGGCTTTATGGTTGAGATGTAAATAACCATAAAAAGATAGAAATATACTTTTTTAAATAATATCAAGAGAACTTTGTGAAAGATTATCCATTTGTTTCAATAATGAAAAGTTAGTTTCCACCTATAAAGTAGTTTTCACGTAAATCTGTCATCACAACAGGGAACAGGAAACCCTTATTCAGATGATGGCCCAGTTCTTTCCTTTTAACCTATCAGGTTTTGACTCTTCCCTTTTTCATCGTACTTATTGGTCAAAAAACCCTAACTATAACGTTGAAATTTTAATATATCATTGTACTTCAGAAATTATTTATTTAGAGATACTACTTTAGCAGAGGATAAATTCACACAAAGTTTAGAAGATCTTTCTAAATACATAACTAATGTAGATTGCTGCCTTAAATTTTAGATAAAAATGACTGGATAATTTTGTTGTAGTGGGAGATATAGTAAATTTGGGACAAGGACATGATATTCCTTCTCAGACATAAAAAATTAGGTCATATGTCCCTGGAGTTAATGTACAAAAAGAATAGAATTTACAGAAAACTCAAATATTGACGAAAGTTACTTGGTATAACTTTGATACTTCATTTGTAGCAAAACATCTGAAATGTGATATCCATGAATACATTTTCTGACCAGTCCTTTCTTTTTATGACATATTGTGTTGTAATGACATGTTTGAGATATAGAAAAATGGGTATGTTTCCAACATGATAAAATATAAATAAATAAGTTCAAGAAAACACATTGCTTATTTATATTTTTTATTTCCTGAAACTTAATTCTTGCTTCTTCATGCCCTTCCTTTGAAAGGCAAATAATTTGCTTATGAAAAAGTGATGCAAGATGAATAATTTTTTGCTCAAGCTCTGTGTCGTGGGATGATCTTGTATTCCCCATCGCCTGCTGGAAGGTTTTTTTTGTGCCTCTGGACTGCAGCCGGGAGGANTACATTAGATGTTTTGTATTCAGACATTTTTTACTTCAATTAGTAGAAAAAATATCCCTCAATAGGTACAAGACTTTCCTGGCTCAAAATTTTACTAGGTTCAGAGAAAGGGAAAAAGTCATAGAAATGTACCTGTGACATATTACAAAATTATATCCAGTGGGTTCATTTCAGAAGAGTAACTGACAATGCAAGTTGTGTTTCTATACCCTTTCATATCAAGAAAAGAGCATGCATTATCCTTGTTTAGAAATTATAAAGGATTGTACAACGAAAATCAGAGTAGTGTAATTCTAACTAAAATTAAATAACATAATTAATAAATTTTAATGTTAATTTTTACAGAATGCATGACAGTTAAACGGCTTGTTTACTTTCTAATGTTTCATTTTATTTTGCGTTTACTGTCACTAACACTTTCTCTTCTTGCACAAGAGTAAAAACTCTGAGTATGTAGCTTCAACTGCTTCAAAAAATATTGCATATGAAATTAAATAAATCCTGGCCTTCCAATATCACATCAGCCCAGAAGAAAACTCTTGTTACTTTCACCGGGATTAAGAATGAGTTGCTTTCACAAGTATTCAAGGAATTCAAAGTCTCAACAATAATTTGGTTTTGTGAGAAAAGAGAGTTTTCTATGTTTCCATAATTTGTTTTAACCAGAAGGAATGTTGTTCCTGTTTCTTCTAAAGCAGACCTCTTTGAAAAGTATATGAAGGACCCCATCAGTTAATTTCCTGAAGAAAATTTTACATTGCCCTGATCTTGCAGCTCAATCTATACTCCAATTTTGACTTTTCAGTGGCTTATTTGGGAGTATAATGTTGAATTAAATCTGTGGTGTGATATTTGCTAGAAGACCTGGCATTACAAAGTTGTTTTTCCATTTTCATACATTACAGAATAATATATTACAAAATCATTCATAAGGCATGACATTATAAAACCTCGTGAAAGTATATCATATATAGATAAATAGATATAGAATTTCTTGCAACTGCACTTACAACCACAGGTTTATATGCAGATACAAACAGACAAGCTCTTTAAGTGTGATCCTGTCATAAATAAATCAATTCTGCTTTCATAATTCCAATGACCTTTAATAGTTCTATCACAGTTTTTTTGTTACATGAAACTCTGCTTTTGATCTTTTCCAATCATATGAAATAAAAGGAAAGATTTAAAATTTCATGGAACATTCATGTAATTCTCCACTTACATTGTTGAATCATTAATTGTTTTCTTACAACCTTATAAAGTCCTTTTCTCTAGAGAAAAATATACAAATTTCAATGCAGTGGAGCAACACGTAAGATTTCTTTAGCTGTAGTTTCTGGTGAGAGGTGGTGTATTATAAGAAATAGCTTCTAGCAATGACAACAACATGAAAAATATTTCTGCACTAATGAGGAAGGGAAATTAGGGAAAGGGCAAGTTTACAGTTATTTATATTTTAGTTCTGTATGCCACTATTCTAATCAATATTTCTATTTATGTTACAGAGTGAATTATTATCAGAGAAATCACTGGCATGGCACCTGGGAAAAGCGTTATTCAAGGTACATCTGTCAAGAGCTGGCTTTCAGGTGGCGTATTACATCAACAATATGCATCTGTAGTAGACAACTGTGTTTCATTTTATTGCCTGTAGATGCACAACAAAAATTTGTAGTGATTTTTCCACCTATAGCTGACAAAACCATCTGTGGTAAAATATGGTACAATGAAGCAAGAGACAGAAATCTCATCGACTTTCATAGAGTACCCTGGCTTTTCCATATTTCAAAATAAGGATTTTTTTCCAGACTCAAAGCAGAGCAAGGGTATACCCAATGCCAAGTGAATTCTTTTTATCAGCTCAATGCACCTAGACACAAATTACAGTTGCCTTTCAGAGCCCCCAAGCTCTTAGTCTCTAATTCACTTTCTTTTGGTGCTGTACTTCCTGAAAGTTACATTATTTGCCCATGACAGCTCCAGGTCTCAATGGACTTACATGAAGCTTTTTTAGTGAAACAATTGTCAATAACCTTTCATGAACTCTCACTCTTCCAGAGTAGATTCAATCACTTTTTAGAAACATTTTTGTAATCCATGTAGAAATGCTAATGCTCTACCATCTTACTTACGTATTACTACTGAAGTGGGGTAAAGCTGTTGCTAAGGTATGTCTAAAAGAGCTTAATGTTTTCGTAGTTTTTGTACTTTGATGTAATTTTTGAACAGACTAGGAATAAAACAAGAAATAACCACTTGAACTTTAATTCTAAATGAAGTCATACCTTGAAGGATTAATTTAGGTTCTCAAGTTGAAGTTTTCATGAAAGTGCTTAGAAACCCATATCTAAAGTAGCTGACTTTTGTAAACAACCTCTGAATCTGAGTAGCTTTAGGAAATAAATTTTTATCTGTACTAATGTTATGTTCACAGAAGTTCACTTGCTTATTTAAATTATTAAATTAAACTTCTCTATCTCCATAAAATAAAATACCTACAGCATCACCTATATGCATAAATTCCAAACAACTATAAGTATTCACAGCAACCGACCCCTGGATTCGTAAAGTTTGCTACTAATTCCTCAAATTTATCACAAATTTATTATTTTTATAGATAAAACACTCACTGTCTCCCAGTAGGTGAAATTTACAGAGTTGGAGCCTTGGGTACCATAATATTCAGTGTCAACCATGTATTTTCCCCACCTACAGTAATGCAAGAGTTTGTCATTGTAGTGTCATTTGTATAGGTGATGGCCTGAGGCTCTGTCACCAGGATAGTGGTTTCTAAAGCAGAGCTGTCAGCCACATCTCTTACTATATAAGCCAAGGAATGGCAAACACTTGAGTCTTTGACTCAAATATCCGACTAAACACGTATTTCCAGCACAAAATAATTTGCACTAAAAAAACCCGAAATTTTGCAATTTTCCAAGTTCATTCCAATGTGCTTTTATAGTTTTCAGACATATTCCCTTCCATAACACCTTTTCCAATGGTTTGAATATGATATTTATACTCTCATGTGTGTATCCAGGAGAATGAGCAAGCAAGCAAGAAACGCTGGGATATGGAGAGACAGCAAGCATTTTTTGTGTCATTTTATGGTGAATTAAGAAAACTCACTTTCCTAATGTATTCAACTCCCTAAATACCCTTGTGGGCAATTAAAAAATGCTTTCTAATTGCCTTTGAGTCACAGCACACTTGACAAGTTTGGCAGATTCCTTGTCAGTTTGCTGAACCTGATAGAGGAGCAGGTAGTCCCAAGCTTACGCAGCTCTAGTTTTATAACTCTCAGAGTCCCTTTTTCCAAGAAAGATCTATGTGCATATCCATTCTAACAGCTTTCAGAGCTCGAACACCTGCTCCTTTTAAGTGTCTCATCTCATCCCATTATTTATAAATACTCTGAAACACAGTGCATAAATCATTTTTGGTGTATCAATGAAAGTGATTTAAAAAATGCCCTGATACACAAATAGGTGTACTGAGTAAGTCCTTGAAGAAAATTCTCTTTCACTCATCAATAAGCTGAATTGGAACAACAATACTTTCAAAATACATTTTTTTGCAATAAAATAGAGATTTGTTTTGCATGTAAGCTAAGATTAATTAAAATTCAGGAGTTGAAAACAATTATCCTTCTCTGAGATTTCCTGCAAGACAAAAATATTTGTTGACCCAAGATTAGAACAGCAAACCCATTAAGTAAATTAATAACCCAAATAATTTAAGATCTCTAAGATTTCTGGTGGGAGTTTTAAACAAAGATCTATTACATCTGTTTGACATCCACACTGCTGCTCTCATTGTAGTTCTTAGAAAAACGTACTTTTTCTGAGACCCAGCAAATAGCTGTTATTAATAGGCTGAGAAGCAAAATTTAAATTGGATGGTTAACATTCTAGAAAGTGGTGCTATTGCAAGTTAGCATAAGTGGAAAAAGGATTGTGCGTGGTATTCTACCCACTGTCAGGGTATATTGAGAGAAGCAGCATCATGTCATAGCATACTAAGGGCAGTGTTTGGACAGAATGATAGGAGCAGAATTGCTCTTGATTTACTTTTGTGGCAGGAATTGTTTAGACTGAAATGAGTCTCTGAAAGAAAGTCTTTGCTAGCTATTTTCAAGAAAAGATGGAATTTCGATTGCTATCTATGGACAGAAAAATCGTGTCTATGTTCTTACCACTTTCCTAGCTATTGCCCTCAACTATGGAGAGGCCTGTATTCTTATTTACCTACCTACACTTTAAAGAGAGAGCATGAAGTTCACCAATGGCCAGAAAACAGGCCATAAGGGACAACTTTTTGTTTCTATGAATTGTTTTAGATCTAGGGAGGGTCAAGACTATCAGTATCCCAAGCCACTCAGTCCTGGAGAAAGCCTAGGGAAGAGAGACAGGGCAGAGTACTGAGGATGAAGCTCATGGAGTCTTGTATCAGCTTTCTCAGCATAAGGAATGAGTTGATAAATAGCAGAGGCAGGTGAAATGCTGACAGCATGACTTCAGAGGGACAGCAAGCACCTGGGCTCAGCAAATATCATCTACATCTCAATGTGAATCATAAAACAAAATCCAAATACACTGCTCATAAGGGTTGTGGGTATCTAAAGTATATACTTTTGGATAGAATCTAAAAGTCACTCCTGTAAGCAGAGGAATTCAGTTCTATTCATCATATCCAGACCACTTTTTTTGGACCTAGGACCTTGAAAGGCTTTGAATTCCTTTTAAATGCATCTATTCAAGCAGTTGTTTTGGTACTCAATAAATAGGTTTGGCAGCCTACCTGAAACTAAGGAAATTCACAGTTGTCAGCAACAGCCACAGTGAAATTATCTACTCTATTCTCCATCTTGATTATTATCCCCAAAACATGGCGTCATTATGACTTTTTTTTTTCAATTAAAAATCTTATTCTGCAGCCAAAAAAATCTACATTAAAAAACTTTATTTTCTAATATATCATATGGTTTACTTAATCAGAAATGATTTTGAAAAACTTGGCAAGAATGGGAGGCATTTATATGTTTTTATGTTGTATAAATAATTAAGAAAGATTATCAGATTTTCAAAATTAAATCCTAGCAGAATTAAATATCTAAAAGACTTTTCCATATTTTCTGACCCTTTTTAATACAGCTTTTGTCTCTCAAAATAGACATAATCCAACTAATTTCATATGAAATACATTTCAAGTAATTAGGAAGTTTCTACCAAGTATTTTCCAGTTCTTTAGGTCCTTTCCATGATATTTAAGAGAACTATTTATTTTCTTTTTAAAAAGCACTGAAAGAATTATTCATTTTTATCATTAATTTGTCACTGGATTTCATGTAACATTTTTCTTAAACTTCTACCCATTTTCAAAAGAAGAACTTACTTTTAAGATATGTGTTCAATTCTCCCACCAATATTTATATAAAGATAGACTTTCAAAATCCCTGTTGCCTATATAACTGAACAGCAGGTAAATTTTATGGATGAAATTGCTGAAGGAAAAAGCTGTAAACAACTATATGCATTATCCCAGTGTAGCCCTCCAAGCTGAATTTTCAGTACTTTCACAAGCTGTCAATAGGTGTCTTAAAACCCACTGCTTTAAATCCAAAGACAAAGAATCCTCCAACTGGTGTCCATTGAATTTTGTGGATTGTAATCTATTATATTAGAGGTATAAATTCCACATTTCACGTTTTGAAATTTCTTTTTTTTTTTTTTTTTAAGATATGGTTGTTGAGTGTAGTCATAAAAGTGTCTAGTGCTATTTCTCCTGTTAATTAGTCAACAGATTTTGTGAGTTTTCCTCAAGAGTGTGAATTAAAATGCAGGTAAACCTAATGACACTATTTAGGCATAAGAGTGCATTACCAATTTTTTAATTCTATTTTTTACCTATAACTTTGTTTTGTTTCAGAGATCTTTTCCCTCCCGTAAAAAATATATATCTGAATGAAAAAATAACATTGCCATCAGTAAGATATGACCTATGGTCCAGTTGATTCTACATGAAACAGTTAACCTTGAACTTCATAGCAAATAAAATATATTATATATATAAATTGAGTAATAAACCAAGATTAATTAGCCATTCTTTTTTGCAAGCTTTTAAAGCCAAGGGTTCTTGACTTGGAAAGCCAGATGAAAGTGAAATTAACTTTCCCTCTTTTGTTTCCTTGTTTAGAGTCAAACACTGGCATTAAATGATTAATTAAATTTTGTGGGCTGGTAATTAAATGTAGTTGCTTATAACTTAAGAACTTCATGACAACAAGATAAAACTAACTTACCTTTCCAATGGAAGTAAAATAATTAATGAAATCAGGGAACATGCATGAAAATCAATTTTCTTTGCTACACAGCATGCCTTCCAAACCCAGAGCTGTAGCTAAGAGATTTTCTGGTCAAGGTCTCTGATTTTTAGGAGCTTCCCTAGACCAGTACCCAAGCAGGCTGTGAAGACTCACCCATGTTTGCAATAGAAGATCATACAAAGAATTGATCTAACTAGTGCTATCTCCAGCTTCCCTTACTTCCTTGTCCCTACCACTAACCATAGCCTACAAAGTTAAGCCCATCATGAGGATCATCTTTCTGGACTCTCTTGGGAACACATCCTACCATGGTATCCATACTTGTCACTAAAACCATCCCTGAGATACCTAATTTCAATATTTTCCACTACATCCTGAATTACACTGATTTTTATCAGCTGCCCTAGCATTCTCCAGTCCGACTGAGTGTCACCAACACTGGCCAATGGTTCTTTGGGGCAGAATAGCAGATATAAACATCACTTAATGATGATGATTCAGATGACAATGGCTGAGACACTGGGATTTCCACATACTGCAAGGGTAATTTCAGGCCCATCCATTACTCTTATCTCTCCTTCTAAAAGTATTTCAGAGAGTATATGTACATCTTGAACCAGAAGAGGAGTTCATGTAAAATATGGTACATGTGTGGGACAGAACTCTATGTTTGTGCCAAAACACAAAGGGAACAAGAGTAGAGAACAATAAAATACTCAGAAAAGGAAAACATTTTCAATTTGTAGAAGGGTTTTGTAGTGAGATCTAGCTGAAAATATTAATTTTAAGATTATTATAAAATGTGCTACTGTGCCCAGCTCCATCTTTACATATATAAATTTTCCACAAAACACTGTCATTGGGTATGCATGCTCTTTTGATTAGTGATGTCTCTGTAAGGAAAAGCAAGAGAACATTGGTTCACAGACCAAAACAAAAATATGGATGTTTTTAACAAGTATTTGTCACAAAATTGTCCTTATTTTCTTCTTTCATAGAAGGTTTACATAAGGGTCTATTCTTTAATTGGAATTGGCAAACAAACTTCTACCTCATGCTTGTTTTCTGATAATCCTTACACTCAGTGCAGGTTTCAAAAAATTTAGCTCTTCATGTCTCAGGACTACTGCTTTTGAATACAGGATCCCTAATAGGAATGTTCCACCACTATTATCATCTTTCACTGAGTTCTTCTGTCCTTTTTAAAAAGTGTTATTGAAAGGAAAATACTTATTTATATATATTTATTTCTCTTGCAAAAAGGGATGCCTACAAGTTCATTAGTGTCAATAGTACTAATTAACATGACATTAATTTCTCCTACATTTGCATTCACACTTTAAATTAATTTCAGTATATTTGACTTTATATGTAGTTTTCAAAGGATCTCAGCAATTCAAAAGTTTAGTAAGATTTTGCTGTTAAAATCAGAGGACTCTTTCTTGGCAAAAATAATAAAATACTTCTGATTTCTTTACTTTAGATTTCAAATTCTCTCTCTTTCTTCCCCTTTTCCTCATTCTCTGCCTGTTTCTTATTTTAGTTGCTCCTGTGGCTTGTGGCTATATGTCAGATATAGGAAATGACTGCAAGTCTTTTAAAATACCAATCTTGGTTTTAAAAATCAGTGGAGAAATTAAGATTCAAGCCTCTCCCTCTTGATAGTGGAGGAAAAGAATACTAAGAGAGATTATAGACTGGAATCAGAGTTTACTGAAGAAATTGCAATAAGCACAACAATATTAATAAAAAAAAATGGACAAAAGA
>VZRX01023728.1:0-10053 GCA_013398075.1 Notiomystis cincta
TCTCAAATCTGCATTTTTTATGAAGTGGCCAAAACGTGTGCTGTGTGCCTAATTTTCTCTCCCTTACAGGCGTTAAGAAGAGTAATGAGAAATCGGCTGGAAATTAACTTGCTTCTGCCCCTGCAGCCTTCTCCCCTCATGAGAGACTGGAACTTTTATCCCACTCACACACACTTTTATATCAACTGGTTCAGAGCCCGGGGGCTGCCGGGGTTGCGGGGCAAGGGGGAGCTGCCCGCAGCGGAGTTAGGAGACAGACCTGCAAACTTCCCTTTTCTCTACAACTCCCAGACCATAACAGAGATTCTTGTCACAAGGACAATGGTTGTGTTCCCGGGAAAAGGTGAAAGGCACACGAGTTACATCTTCCCCGGCTTTTACTCTTCCACTCAATGCTCCTCTCTCAAACCTACTCCACGCTCCAAAATACTGAAAACTCGGCGCGTTCAAGAGATCCGGGGTACCAGGGAGGCAGAGAATGTAGGAGGATATTTATTTTCTGTGCTTTAATATACGGAAACACATTATCATTGTTGTCATTATTGTTCCTCTTATCATTACTAGCGCCTGGAGTATTGGAGTTCTTCACCGAGGTTTGGAGTTTTCCACCGACGTGGATATGGCGTGTAAGGACAGGCTGTGTGGGAAGGGAGAACCACCGCTTCCTCACTTCTTGCACCTCGAGGTGTATTTTCTGTTGTTCCCGCCGCCGTTCCCCGACCCTGGCCCCCGCGGCGGGCAGGAGCCGCGGAGCAAAGCAGCCCAGCCGTGCGGCCGCCTGCTCCCTCCCATCCCGCAGAAAGCCGGGCGGGGGAGACGCGAGGTCTTCGTTCCCTCGACGTGCCGGGGAACTGTTGCTCCTGCGCACCGGCCCACGCCACGCTGCGGGGCAGCTGCGAGCCGCCTCTGCTGCTGCCCCCGGGACCCCCGCGCTGCCGAGGGTGGCTAGGGCCGGAGAGCCGCGAGTTGCCGCGACCCCCGCGGTGCGGAGGGGCCAGCGCCCGCTGCCCGCCCCCCGATCGCCCGGCGGGAGGCGCTTGCTCGGGGGACAGCTGCTCCGCCTGCTCCGGGGCACTCACAATGGAAACTGGAAGTCAACCTAAAACAGAAAAGTGCGGCGGAAAATAATTCTTACAGCTCAAAACGGCGTAAAGCTGAGATTTAGGAGCTCCATAAAATGCCAATGGGGAAATCACCTCGGCGCAGGCTGCCATAAATGTTTCAGCTTTTCTGTTCTAATTCTCATGTCTACCAAGTGTTTGACGGCTCTTAAAAACCTCTTTACTTCTTTCCCTTTATTTTCTTTTCCTTTTCCTTTTATTCTTTCCTCTCTTACCACTTCTCTTCCTCTGTCCCCTCACTCACTTCTTTCTGCCCACAAACACTAGAAAGGTGGGGGCTTGTTTTCCTCTTCTCATATTTTCTGATTTTTTGCCCATTCTGTCCATCCATCCATCCATCCATCCATCCATCCATCCATCCATCCATCCATCCATCCATCCATCCATCCATCCATCCATCCATCCATCCATCCATCCATCCATCCATCCATCCATCCATCCATCCTTCCATCCATCCACCCATCCATCCATCCATCCCTCCATCCATCCATCCATCCATCCATCCATCCATCCATCCATCCATCCATCCATCCATCCATCCATCCATCCATCCATCCATCCATCCATCCATCCATCCATCCATCCATCCACCCATCCATCCATCCACCCATCCATCCCCCTCTCACCATCAAATTAAATGTCCCCTTCTTTATTCAGATCTTTTCCTCTAATATTAGTAAAGATCAGTGTCTGTCTCTCTGTCTACCCATTCATCCTGATTTCCATCTTCTCACTTAGTTCCATGCTTCTTTTATTTTCACCTGCTTTTGCCCATTGGCACAGGGTGTGCTCTGCTGCCGCAGTCTTTCTTGGTTTTTACGTGATCTTCCATTTTACCTTTCCTTTTCTCCAGTTCTAGCAACGGCGAGAGGAAGCCCCCCGCCTACGTGTCCACCTCCGTCATTCCTATCCTGACCCACGCTGGGACTGTCCAGATTCCCCAAGTCCTCCAGATTCCCCGGCCCCTGCAGACCCAGGTTGTCCCTAAGCACAGGGCACTCGCAGGCCGTCTGGCGGCCGCTCCCCTTCCTTGAGATAGAAACTTGTGTTGAGCTACCTGAAGAAGGAATAAGCGATCACATCGACGTGTCCCCACTCCCGGGAGAGCATTGCCGCCCGCCAGCCCCCAGCCCGGGCAGAGGGTGAGGTAGCTCCGACCCCGGGACTGTTTTTGCCAGCCACCGCCTCCAACCGGGACCACCAGCCGGGGCCGTGGAAACATTCTGGCAAGCGCTTTTGAATCTAAACGTCACCACAGGGCAGCGAGGGATTAACACCGCCCTGCTCCGGGGCTGGGGCAGAATCCCCCTGGCCGGGCCGAGCCCGGGGCCCGGGGCCCGGCACCGCCGATCTGCACTGCCCCCTCTGGCGGGACAGGGCCCGGCCGCCCTGCAGGCCACGGGCCGAGGCCGCCCTGCTGCTGGGGCCTCGGGACCCCCGAGCCAAGGAAACTGCGCCCTGCTCCCGGCTGCCCCCGAGCCGGTGCAGAAGCTCCCGGCCTGATTTTGGCGGGGGACCCGGCTTCCCGCAGCCGGCGGCTTTCGTGTCCCGGGGCGCCACCGGCACGCCCGCCCAGCCCACTCCTCCCTGCGCCACTTCTCAGTCGGCAACTTCATGGCAAGGCCCCTGCACCGACGTCGCCTGGCGCAGCTACCCTGGCTCCATCCCTCCCGCCCACCTCTCAGCCACGCCAACACCCGGACGCCCCGCCGGAGAGATCCGAAGGCAGCGGCAGCCCCTGCGGTTGCGTCCCGGGGACAGCCAGGAGGGTTCCATCCCACGGCAACCCTAACCCACCGCCCCCAGGCATTCACCCCACCCACCCCAAACTTCTCGCAAACCCCTTCCCTCTCCGCTGCTCTGACATCAGCTCAGCCACGGGAAAGGCAGCCTTTCCCGGTGCCGGCAGCATCCCTGCAACTTTGGTAGCTCGAAGTACTGCTTATCTCACAGCCTCTACGGACAGCCCCGGAACAGGGGAGAGACTCCTTGCTCTGCTCCTCTCATGTCTCTCTTTGTCCTCCCCCGTTCCGCCATCACCACGAAAAAGCACCAGGTGGCCAGCCCAACACTAAGGCAATAGCGCGGGGCAGAGCGGCAGCGACACGGACATCCCGCACCTCTGAAGTCACCCCGAAACTCGGGAAAGCGCTGCGGCTGCCCGTGCACGGCTGCCGACCGGACGAACCGCAGGGAGCGGTCTCTGATCGCCAAAGTCCCCGGCCGGGGTCCAGCCTCGCCTCTGTCTTTGCGTCCCCCTTGCCCGTTCCTCCGCAGGTCCTCTTTTTAATATTCTCTCCACCCTTCAAAGCACACCCTGCCTCAGAGAAAGGGAGAGGAGATGTTGGACAAAGGGAAAGGCACCCATTTCCTTACAATGCTCTCAAGCCAAACAGCCAAGCAATGTGCATTTCCCCTCGCCATCGGAAAGCTTCCCCGCTCCCCGTGTCGCTGGTGTCTGCCCTATTACCTGTTGCACTACTTTCTGTCTCGGACTATGGGGAAAGAGCCTGGCTGCCTCTCTTTTGCACACCACAGCCCCATCAGGAGTTTATTCCTTAAAACACTCCGTCCTGGTTTCTTTCCTAAAGGGTGCAGGCAGCCAGAGCCGAGACCGCAGCGGAGAAGCGGGGAGATTTCCCCGGGTGGTACGAGCGGCCGCGGGCAGGGGGGAAAGCGGCGGCCGGCGCTGGCTGGGAGCAAGGGAGAGCCGCGCTCCCTCTGCCTCCGCATTTCCCTGGGAACTTTCTATTACGGAGTTAACTATTAACTGCAGGGAAGCAGGCAATTTTCTTCGGAATGCGAACTATTTCCTTTATCCAGCAGATAGATGTTTGGGGTGATTGATTAATATGGAAATTGATATTAAAATACGTGTCGTAGAACACTTTCCTCGTAGTCACAGTCGCACGGCTACTGCCGCACGGAGGAACAGGCGTCCAGGGCAAGCAACGCACCGAGCTGCTGCCGAGGGTTTTCCTGGCTCGCCAAGAAATGTTTTAATTGTGAAATACATGCAGATATAGTTATAATAGCTCGCATTAATACATCCTGAACAGTGCTGAGCGAAAGGGCACACTGAGGACGCACAGCAGCACTCACGCGGGGGAAGAAACGCCGGGGGTCCCCCAAGAGAAGGGGAAGGTGCTCCTCTCGGGAGCAAAGGTGAGGGCGGGCATCCAACGTGTCGGCAGGGTCGGTGGGTAAAGAGCAGATATTCAGGTATACAGAGATGCTGTAGAGCCAAACAGGTACGCTATAACCATTTGTGGGGCACCACTTTGCTGCAAGGGGAGAAACAAGAAATGTTAACAGGGAAGTCTGTAATTCTAGACTCGAGTTAGATAATACTTCAGCACGGCTTTAAGGTAGGAAGAGACGCGTGTCCTTTAAGGTACCCATAATCGTTCGCTCCTTTTATCTGTAGCAGCACCTGCGCTCCTCGGTTAAGGGTCGCAGTCTGATACCGAAGAGGACTGTTACACACCGGGAAACCGGGAAAAGTCCCGTTCCCGTTTATCCCGGCCCCGCCATNATGGCCCGCAGGGGTGGCTGGTATGGGCACCTGCCCCTCTCAGCCCGCTCGGCTCAGCCTCCTGACGATATTTTTCATGCTTTGGCCCCCCCTTCCCTTCTCTGCTGATTCACATAAACGTTTTATCCAGGGAAGGGGGAATTTTCCAGTCTCTTTTGCTGCCTTTTCGTCTCTTTCCCGGGTTTACCCCTCTCTCCCTTGCTCCCTTCCCTTCTGTTTCCTTGCCCCTCGCCCCCCTCCGCCGTCGTTTGTTTGTCCCAATGCCCGGCCGATCATCGCGGTGTATGAAGTTCTAACTGGTTTGTGTCAGGCAGCTCTCTCTAAGCAGTCTGGCGTGACGGATTAAACATCAACTAGTTAAATAAAAATTAATATCAACTGCCTCCTAACTTCTAATGTCATGTTGTTTATAACTAATGAACTGATTAGGGGATAAACACATCAGGAAGACATTTCTGCTTCCCTGCTCTTTCGAGAGAGATTTGCAGAATTCAAAGTAAATCTCCCAGAGTCCCTTCTGGGTTTCTCCCACACCAGTCTGGGGAGGGAGGACGGGGATTCCGTGGGGTTTGTTGGGGTAAGGTCGGAGGAATCCGGTGCATGTGTCAGGGTTAGCTGGACTTATTTAAACATCTCACCGAGGAAGTGTTTCAGCGCTGCTGCGAGCAGGGCTCGGGCTGCAGAGAGGTGAGGAACCACTCCAGACGGATCCGGCGGCGGCTGCAGACCGGGCTGGAGACGGCGTCTGAGGCAAATACTCGTTGCTGCGATTATTGACTTTTGGTGCCCCATTTTAATATTTAAAATGAAACTTTTTTTCTTTGCTTGAAGAGACAATCGATGCTTTTGAAGTGATGTGAAGGAAAGCGTTCCCTCCGCCTTCCTTATTTTTACAATTCTCCACTTGTCTGGGGCGTGCTTTTCGCCAGTCCACGTTGTTAACATTTTCCTAAACACTTTAGAAAAAGAAACACATGCACACACATAACCCCCAACAGCCTCATCTTGGAGAGGTCCCAAGCTTTTAAATACTGTTTGCCCAGCACCGCCGGCTCTGACAAGACAATAATAACAGGGGAAGCTTTTTAAAACCAATTTAGCAAATGCAGAAATGCAATTTTAATGAAGAATCGATAGTAGAATGGTTCATTTTTCCTGGGACTCCTTGTTGGAGCTGAGAGAGACTTTCAATCAATGGGGAGATAGAAGGGGGGGAGTAGAAGGAGAGAAAGAAAAATATTCGTTCAGTGATGTCTTTAGCACTGGGAATTTTTCTTCTTTTCTTTAGAGCTTTGTTCTATTTATTATTTATTTATTTTCAGTTGCAAAGCCTTTATCAAAACGTAGTCGTAGGAGCAAGAAAAGAGATGAGTGGACAGCAGGATGGATGGATGGATGGATGGATGGATGGATGGATGGATGGATGGATGGATGGATGGATGGATGGATGGATGGATGGATGGATGGATGGATGGATGGATGGATGGATGGATGGATGGATGGATGGATGGATGGATGGAGGGAGGGATGGATGGATGGATGGATGGATGGATGGATGAATGGATGGATGGATGGATGGATGGATGGACGGATGGATAAATAATCTCTCAGAGGCAGAAGCCTAGGCTCTCACAGAGGTAGACTTCACAGGATTGCCTTCTGTCGCCTCCAAACTAAGCAGAGGAATCCCCGTCCCCCGCCATCCCACCTGGAGTCTGCCCGGACCCCGAGCTGAAAGCTGTCAGCTCCCGGGTGGGCTGCGCCACCATCCAGACCAATCCCCCGCCCGTCTCCGACGCGCTCCCCCCTCAGCCTGAGCCCATCGCCTCCCTTTTCAACTTGGAAGAAGTTCCTCCTCTGTCCCGCGTTCCCCTCTCCCTTGCCAGCCCCTCTCCGAGCACATTTTTATGGTAATAAGACAACAAATTAATCTGCTGTTGCAACAAGACTTCCCTACAGGTAGCCAGCTTCAGGGAGGGGGGCAAGGGGAAGCAGATTCAAAGTCCAGGCGTTGTCCCCCCTCCCGCAGGATCCCCGCGGGACCCCCCCAGCCCCTTTCCTCCCTGGCTGCACAGCCCTGGTAGACTGGAGCAGGTGAGTCCCTCTCCACTTTTATAAGCAGCAGCGCTGCATTTGCTTTGATTGTTATTTATTTTCCCCTCCTTTTAGCCTGTCCCGGCTCAGTAGAGCGGCGTTTCTTTCTCTGTGGCTGGCTATTTTTTTTTTTTTTTTTTTGTGGTGGTGGGGTTCGTGTGGGGGGGTGTGTTTTTTTTTTTTTTTTTTTGGTGGTGGTGGTGCTCTGGTGTGTGTGTGTTGTTATCTAAACCGTTTAGTTTTGGGTGGTTGCGCCTAGATCTCGAAAGTCAGCGGGGGAAAGCAAGACACCCAAGCGGGGAGGAGAGAAGCGAAGAAAAGGCCGCGGCGGATCTACCGGCTTGCAGCCGTCCCGGGGAGACGGGCCATTAGGCAGAGGAGCCATGGCTCAGAGCTCAGGGAGAGCAGGTAAGGCGGGGGGGCGCTGAATATTCAGCAGGGAGGGATGAGACCGTCACCCCCAACTCCCTCCTTTGGCAGAAGGCAGCCTGCTTCTGCTCTCCTCCACCCACACACTCCTCGCCTCGCCAGATCCCCCTCTAAGACTTGCTATCTCACCTGATAAATACCCCTTTTCCTTACGGGTGAGCGCTCCAGCACCCCTCGAAAGGCTGGGTTCCCACCGTATTTACCGCGGGAGCTTCGCAAGGACCCGCAGCGCAGCCCCCAGCCGCGAACGAGAGCCGGGCCGAGCCCCGGTCCCTTCTCTCCCGGCCCCGTCCGACTGCCGGCGGCCCCGGGCGCTTTGCCTCGCCGCTCTCCAGGCGCCCCGGGCGGCCGAGCCAGCCCCCTCCATCGGCCTTTGTCTATTTGCCCCAACGCCGGAGGTCCATTCCGTCCGCAGAAAGTTCGGGGCATTGCTTAAACTCTTCCTCCACCGACTCCCTCCCCACCTCGGGAAACTTTGCTCTCTGCGCTGGCTCCGGATCTGCGTTGTCCCCGCCTCAGGCCCCTCGGGCAGCCCAGAGCCTTGCCCGGGCTCTGCGGGGGCGAAGCGCGGGGCTGCGGCGGGCGGGGGCCGGGACTGCCTCGGCCCCGAGCGGGGGCTGCCTCTGAGCCCCCCAAACCTGCCCCGCCGACAGACGCGTCTCCGGATCGCCCCCGTCTCCCAGTCAGCAATTTTATGATTTGCAAACAAAGCTTCAAACAAACCCCGCCGGAGAGGTTTTCCTCGGCGCTGCCGCTCGCGGTAAAAGCACAATTACGCGGTTTAGTTCCCTCAAATTAAGTATATAAACAGAGCTTTTAATTTAGGGATTTTTTGGGGGGGAAAAGGACATAGAGGTTTAAAATACAAACCTCACCGGCTGCCAGCACAGAGCCGTGCTGTTGCCCCGGCTGCCAGTCGTTTGCTGCAGGGGAGGCTTGGAAAAGAAAGGCTGCGGCGGGCTTGGAACCGAGGGTAGGAACCGGAGCTAGCAGCGCCGGTTTTCCTTTGTCATTTCTGATGGAGTCGCAGGGTGAAATATCCCCCACCTAGACAGGGATTCAAGTGCATAAACAGAGAGACACGTACGGGAGGCAAATAAAAATATTCGCCCTTCAGAAAACCACATCTCTTCTGTCGATAGTTTCCCCATATATAAATGTGTGTTCACCACCTCTGTAAATCTCAATATTAAACACGTTGTGTGTGAATATATATATATGCATATACACGTGCAAGCTTATGTTTTCATAATCGAACCAATTAAATCTATTATATATGCTGTATACTCTATATAAATATGACAGAGATTCACCAAAACGTACAAGAAAATTACAAAGGCAACGAAAAAGGCCTCCTAATAGAAAAGGCCACAGAGGCAGTTTTTCGCTATTCTGCACCGAAAATCTTCTAAGTCAAAACTGAAAAAAACCCTTCAGAAAGTTTGCAAACCCCTCTGTTCCTTTTCCCTTCTGTGTTTTTAAAGGATCTGCCGAAGTCCCTTTGCATCTGAGGTTTAAATAGGGAGATCAATAGAAAACAGTTGTAATGATCTAATTAATTATGGCAAAATTAAAAGCGAGTAGAAAATCAATCTCTGATGGTGTTGAAGATGGAATTAAATTGATAGTCCATCTGTTCACCTCCTAGACCGTATAAATATGCAACCCAAGGACGGAGCTAATGGGATCGAGCTGCCTGGGAGACTCTCTCATTCTCTCTCTCTTCTTTTTACTTCATTCCTTCCCGGAGTTCAGCCCCGCAGCCCCCGTGTTCCTGCTCGCAGCCCTCTGTTCACCCAGCGTTCCCCCTCTCGCTGGAGACACGCAAAATGCTGCTTGTGTCGAGCAACCCAAAGCGGCAGCAGCAGCCCGCAAATCTGAGGGTACCAAGCTGTGTGGTTGGGGGGAAAAAAAAGAAAGATGAGGAGACAGCGTTCACTGAAAGCGTGCTCCCTATCGTGCTGTTTTTAAATCAAACGGACATGATGATGATGACGATGAAAACGAAGTAGTTTGAGGATGTTCTCCCTCCTTCTGAGCGTCTTTTTTATATTGGTCCTGGGTTCAGGAAAGTCATCCCTTTCTGTAGCCGGATTTCTATAAAATACTGTGTGTGTTCTGTCAGGGAGAGGCGACACATTGAATTAGTTTTGTTTGTCCGGTTTCCCTGACTGTGAAGCTCTAAGAGCAGAGACCCATCGAGAGGCCCTCGGCACTGTCCCCCTTCCCCACACCTGCCCTGTCCCCGCCGGGCCAACTTTCCCCAAGTGGGCACTGGGCACTCCTGCGCCTGGCTGTCCTCGGGCTTCCACCGCCTGCCCACCAGGGCGACATTCTGCTGAACGACCAGCGCCACTTGAAAATAAAGGAGAATCGGTGTAATTGCTAAATTAAAGGCATTACTGTATTTGCCCGTTAAAAAAAAAAAAATAGTAATAAATACCCTCTTTCCCCCATTTCCCCGGTAATTTGTAGGTGCGGAGCATACGCTAGCAGCAGGGAGAGCTAGGGCGAGCTGTCAAAGCTGGAGGAGTTCCCCGCCATCCCGGCCGCTTTTTAATTGTGAAAAATTAAAGCTAGGGGCTGCGGTTCCGTTGGAAAATAACCAATGAAACCGATGATGCTATTGCCCGGGTTAGAGCTGCGTGGGGTGGGACGGTGGGGGAGGGTCGTTTAAATAAGTGAAGCCTAAATATAAATACTCTAAGACAGGGGGTCCCGGGCCCAGATCTAACCGCGTGTGCACATCCTCACTACAGGGGCGAAAAAAATTGACCGCATCTCACCAAGTTGTGTCAATTTAGTTGTGCCAAAGCCCGAGAGCTGACGGAGGGAGTCCCGCCGGCTTCGCCTGCCGCCCCCAGCGCCGCGCCG
>VZRX01023733.1:7037-27334 GCA_013398075.1 Notiomystis cincta
GGGTGGGGGTGCGAGGCTGGTGCAGCTGGAACTCAGAGCGGTGCCGAAGAAGCAGTGGGGCCGGGGCAGCAACGGTGGAGGCGAGGCGACGGCGCCCACGCGGTCCGGTCAGAGCTGGGAGAGGCGGGTTCAGGATTTTGGGGTCCCCAGGTGAAAAGAGTTCCTCTCTCAGTGAGGTATTAACAGGGCACGAACCTCAGCGGCTGCGGCAGGAGAAACAGGCTGGGCTGGACCGCGGTGGCAAGAAGCGAGCCCCCTTCCCCCGGCCACAGCTACACGCATCCTCCTCCGAAAAAACCAAGAGCAGCGGGAAGAGGACGGGGCTCCAGAAGCCGAGGCAGAGAGCGGCCCGTGGCTGCCCCTGTCCCGGCTCTTACCAGCCCCACCCCTCACTGTATCTCCACCCCTTCCCGAGAAACCCCCAGATGGAGAGATGCTGCACCCACATGTCTTCCGAGCTTATCCACTTCTGTGGTTCTCCTTAAGTATCATTATTAGCATTTCTTAGGAGGAAAATATTTTCTCTCAAAAGCGTTGACACTCTCTATGTACAGGAGAGCACACATTTGCCCCAGAAGATGTTTCTTTGTGCTGCATTGTCAGTGCACTGACTTGCTCTAAAGCTTGGGCTGAAGGGACTCCTGGTGAGCACTGCTGGTTTGCCTGGGAGGTGGAATAACTCATCTTTTCTGAATCAGAAGAGCTGTATTCTAAAATATGCTGGTGCCAACAAGCTCCAGGAAATGAAACCTTTTTAAAGAACTCCATTTTTGGTCAGATTGTATATTTTGCTGGTAATAGTATCCTATTATAATACATGTAGATGTTGATAAAGTCTGGAATTTAGCAATACACAAATTTCTGTTTCATTAATCACCAGTATACATTAAATGCTGTATATTTTATGTGGATTTAAAGTGTTCTTGAGAAAAATTCTTATATATATAAGTGCAGACAGGAATACTGATTTTATTTCTGCTGGTACTCTTACACTAGTGGGAAAAATCAAAGGATACCCCTTGAAAGTGTTAAACAGTCAAGTTGTGCAAAAGATGCTTTTCATTTACCAGTGCCTATTTACTGTTGGAAATCTGAGTATATAGCAATGATGGCCAGCTGTTTTCTCCTTATGGCATTGGTGAAAAAACCCTAACAAACCAGCATGCTTGTTGAGTATTTCTGGGACAAATTTCCCAGAACTTTCCTATTGCTTTTTAATTTCTTTATATAAAATGCCCACAACCCTTCTTCCTTGATGAGGTGGCAAAACATCCAGATACACTGACTGATTGTTATGGGATTGATTTCTATCTCTCTTTTCCTTCATTTCCCTGAAAAGTGTTTTTCTACCTACTAATTACTAAAAGCATGTGCAATCTGAGAGTATCCAGCATTTCTGTTTCATTATATTAGAGGTTCCAGTGAAAAGCAGATGATGGTGTTTCTTGACTGTTCTCTTCTTTCATACAGAGGCACTTGGGGAAAAAAGGAAGGCTTCTTTGCCTGAGTGTTGGTTTAGGCACAGGTTTGAGTATGTTTACATACATCTGAGTGTGCAATAAACCTATTGGAGAAGTAAGGAAAACCCTAAAACCTGCAAGACTGGCAATGATCTTGCAAAATTTGCAATGCTGTGTGACTGTGCTGGTATATCTGCCATTAGATCACTGAAAGATGGAGCACCTGGAGCATCAGCCCTATTTTGGTGGTAATAAAGTCCTGCAACTGGAACCTGGTCTCCCACTTTATTGTAACGTGAAGCTCCCCCTCAGTCTGTATCTTGGAGATTATCTCCCCTTCAAATGATGTGGTTGCAGTGAATAAAGCTGAAGTGTGAATTTCCTATTCTTTGAACTACAGTTTGAAAATGAAAAAAAATTCTTCTTGAAAGAAAGGAGTATATTTTACAGAGCAATAGCAAAATTAGAGGATTGTTTTCAATCCCATTACATCTGTTGGCAGATGGGTCCAATCCATGAAGGAATTAATTTCTGTTTTGTCAGGAACTCTCGTCTGGATTTCATCTTGATACAGGACATAGTATTACAAGAGATAGACATGAATAAATCGTGATGGACAGACTGAGAAGCAAGGTAAAAAGAAAACCAGTGAGAGTGTATTTTTATAAGCAAGCAGGACAGAGAGCTGTAATGAGTAAGCGAGAAGAGCACAATAAGAGGTTTGGAAAATGCATTTTGTGGGAAGGAAGGCTTCTATTTTAAAATACTTTCTATATTACATTATGTATCTGGCAGACCTTCTGATTCTCCCAGCTTTAATGAGAACACAAGCCAATGCCCAGAGTCTCTGTAAGCTAAGAATCGATCTTTTGCAGGGTCTCCCTTCTCTGTTCTTGATCATTCTTTTCCTTGAAATTCCAACATGTTTTCTACAGTATTTCTGTTCTGACTCTTGGTTTGATGATAGCAAGGGTCTCTTACCTGCCTGTAGCTCTCAGATGCAGCTGATGCTTTTATAATGCCTTTTATTTTTCTAATACTTTCCAGTGTTTTCTAATACACCATGTTGAGGAGGTAAAATAATTCCATGATGTTATTTATGGATGAGAAATCAAAGGAAGGAGAGTGAAGCAAATGGGTTAGAAAGACAGTACAGTTGGGAATGGAGGCCACTGGTTTATGCACCATCCAGGTTACTGTAGGGGATTTCTCATGCTCAAAAGTTATTCTCATCATTTGCTCCTAAATGTAGTATTTCTCTCCCAGTTTTTAATTCTCATTTGATTTAAAAGAAGCAGGATGGGCCTATTACTAATTTAGCAAACTTGAGGCAACTTTTTATTAAAGACAACCTTGTTCACTAGAAGGTTTTCTGGCATTCTTCCAGTCCTTTTTAAACCACTTTAAGATTCTTTCACAGTGTAAAGGCTCTTTTAATTATGCTGCTCATTTTGCCATGCAGTTTATAGTACCTTACCATTCCCCTTGCCTGACTCTTGGGGCAATACAGTAAGTGTTATTAGAGTGGTATACCTTATTTTAAGTAATCTCTATGTGCTTTAAGTATCTTTCCCAAAAAGAGGTTAAACAAGTGAAAAAAAAAGGTATTGTCAGAGGAATAATCTTTAATAAAAGAGATATGGTCTGCTAGTCAGGAAATAAAGTGTATTTTTTAATATACTACATAAATAAGAAGGTATCTCTGAGGAACTTTAGTTACAAAGAAAATATTCCTATCCTAGCAATATATTGAAAAGTGAAATACCATCCTCAGTTTCACTTGGCCTAGTCCTTTTAAATTAACACATTTGCTACGGATTTATCAGGTCTTAGAAATCTGATGGGGTGCTCTTTTATGTAGCATTTCTTTTCCTAATTAGTTACCTGTCAGACCATTAGAAGACCTTCAGTAAACCTGTTGTGAATGTGCTTAAAATGCATATCGAGCAGATACAATTTCCAAGGGGGGAAACCCTTTTACTCACATTCTTTCTGTACACCCAGTGTTTATCTTCACAGTGACAGAGCTTCTCCATGTACTGCCGAGGGAGAAGTGATCAGCACTTTGTTTTTTTATAACACTTCTTGTATTTAGATTTCACATATTTTAAGTTTGGAAGGGTTCTGTTTTGTTCAATGACTTTGAAGGAACTGTAGAATCTTTCCCTTCCTCCTTTCTTCCCCCACTTCCCATTTCCCCAGGAAAAAACCCTGATTTGATTACAAAGACTTTTTTTAGCCCAAAATAGCCCGTCCTTCGCAGCAGCCCTCCCTTTCCCCCTCATCTCAGTTCTCCCTCATCCCCACTATGCTTTTAAATACAGGTTTGAGTACCTGCCAGCTGCACATCCAGCCCTCAAAGCACAGTCTGTGCAGGGTCATCTTTCTGCCTTCACTTGCAACCAGTGAGGAAAAAGATCCTGGAACAGTGGAGGATATTTCATATTCTGAGATTTTTATTATTCAATTTAATCTCGCTTACTTGGCAAGGCAGCTCATCCACCAAGAACTGCACAAGTCAGATGTTTTGTAACTCGCTGTGGTTAGAAGGAATCAATATTGTGCCCCAGGAGGCTCAAGCTGAGGATGCTTTACTCCATAATCTTCCCTAGGTCTCCAAATAAAACAACAACAAGAATTTTGGGCTTGCTTACAGTAGTTCTGCTGGATCAGTAAAGCAGTTTGGGCATAGACAGCTGTTTTCCTTTCAGGATGTGGGGGAGTTGAATCATTGAGTGTGATGGCAAAATAATTCCATGATAGAGGCTGTTTGGGAAGATTTATCTTAATGAAAGGAAACAGCTCCAAGCAGAATGGAGAAGTGAGTGGTTATGGCTCTAGGTGAACTATCAAAGATGATAATTTGACAAATTTTCTTCTTTGCTCCATTTCTATGATCCCAGTGAAGAGAGATGTGAGTTTCATTCTGACTGATTTACTCCAGCTATGTGCTACTATGGACAGGTGAACATGACCTCAACAGTGAAATGTTTCCACCTGAGAAAATTCCATCAGGAGTAAATCAGTTCAGGTGTTCACTCTGTGCTTGGCAGTGCTGACTGGGACAGGGGAATGATTCTGCCCCAGTTTCTTCCTGCTTCTTTATAGAGGGGAGTCATGCTTGAGCATGGAGATTTAGAAGGTCCATGAATAATCCTTAATTTTAATTTCAGAAGCATGGAAGGAATGGGAGGAGATACTTTATGTCCTGCAGCAAGGGATAAAGTCAGATGGTCCAATGATCACCAAGTTTTAACCTCCTTGGGTATTTTAAAATATGGCAATTTCTGTAAACTACCCTTATGATAGGGTCAAGTATACACTGATAACATCACAGAAATTGGTAGAAAAGGCTGGTTAAGCCATCCTGTCTATCTGTTTGCCAGCATAGGATTATTCCCTACAGGATGTTTTCTAACGCTCGGTTCACATTGTGAAAGAGAATCATGAGTTTTATGGCTTTGGCCTTTTGACAGCACGCACTTTATGGGACTTACTGATTGTTTTAGAGGTCTGAGTAAGACCCTGTTTCATTGCCTGAAATTGGAACAAAAAGATATTAGCAGAAATTACTAAGAAATATGTGAGATTTTAATTAAAATTGCTAAATACACAAGGGCAAAGCTGAGCCATTGCAGATGAAGTTTGCAGCTGAGAATTCTTTAACTGCAGACTGTCACTGAGTTTTTCTAATAAACCCTACAATATTTAAAGTAAAATAATCTCTGTGGTTCTCTGTTTCTCTCTCTCTCCCTCCTCATTCCACTTTGATATTTTCCTGTCTTTCATTTCTGCCCATCTGGAGCTGGAGTTGAATTATGGTGTATGATTTGTGTAGATTTGTATCTCTCCCCCTGGATCATAACTTCCTTATTGATTCCCTCAGCTCCTGGTGCTTACTCACACACTCTTGCTTCTTCTCCACCCTGATTTTCTTCCATGGTTTTGCCTGTTTCCTTTTACTTTGTGGGCTCTCATTCAACTTAATTCTCTTCCTTGGTTTTAGAAAAGGAATGTATTGGTTTACAGTTATGCATTTTTCACATCATAATTTTGATCTTTGTATTTTTTTTTCCTTTTCTTCTCTAAAGTGCTAAAATACTGTCGTCCTGCTCCAACAGAGAAAGAATTAGAATGGCTTATCTTGCTGTGAAATGGAAAGACTCTGTTCCAAGTTGCCATCCGGAAGTTTCTGGCAGTGAGAAGAGGTGTTAACAGCTGCTGTGAAAGGGCTACTGAACTTGGTATTAGTACAGAGGTTATTTATGCCTCAGCAATGTGACTAATTTGTTAAATTAATTAAAAATGTATTTCCTTCCCTCAAGAAAGAGCAGACTACATCCACATGGAATTTTGCTCTGTGAATGGAACAAAAGAAAGCAAAGCTGAAACAGAAATTCTATAGCAGAATACAAATATGTTGAAATATTGCCTTGGGCTGTAAAAATGACTCCTGAAATGGACACTTATTTTTCAAGCACAGTGTTTAATACTTAGTTTTGGTTACTGATCCTATCGAAGCAAAATATTATTGTAGCCTTAAGCCTCTGTGTAACTCAGCTCAGTGCTCTACTTTTGGAGTTCTCTTGAAAAATATGTATTTTGATTTTCTACTATGAATACACCCATAAGGAGTGATTTTTTTTCAAGTATGAATGATCGATTCTTCAACATACAAAGCAGGACCAGACTTCAGCTGCTTTAGGGAGCTTCACTAAAATGTCTGAATTTTAGTGAAGCTAAATTGAAGCTTCTTGCTTGCACAGTGCAGATCCCAAGATGTTTCTCAATTATATCCTTTAAAAATATGGGAATTTTGTTCATCTCCAAAGTCAGAAATGTTAATTCACCCTAACCTTAAACAAAAGTATGAAAATCTGGTTTGAAAACGGAGTAAAAATCTGACATATCTCTGAAGGTAGCAGGATATATTATAGAAATGTGTTTTTTTTTTCTAGACTCTAATTAGAAAAATGCAGGTCTCATTGTTTAATTTGGGTGAGAAGCCCTGAAACTGTAGGAACACCAAGCAGTGCTAATCGAATCTGTAATTCTGGAGTGTATTGCCCATGTGGAAGGAATTAAAACAACACCTTACATTTTGCTTTTGTTAAGGGATTACTTGATAATCTCACTCTAAAGCATCACAAACTGATACCTATAAAAAACCCTTTGAAAATAGGCTGCAGTGAGAGCCATCACCCCTCTTAGTGTGTTGCTCATAGCAGAGACAGCTGTGCTGCTGGGTTACTACTTTTTGAAATATGGAAAAAGCTTCATGGTTTGGCATGAGGACTCTTAATTCCTGAGCAAAAGGCAGCGTGCAGAGTTTTATTACCTCACAGATTAATGAAATTGAATATGAAGGATGCCATGCTGTGGTGACAGCGCAGCCCCTACGTTCCTGAAATGGCACTTCTTTCAAGTAACAGCTCCAGCTCCGGCCTTGCACTTTGGGTTTCCTAGAGATCTAAGCCAAAGTGGCTTTTAATGGGAGGAAGAGATTGCTTTGATTAAACAGAAGCCAGATATGGTATTAAAGAGAGTTCAGAGGCTGCTATTATATTTTGTCAAAGAGATTTCCTTCAATTTTTAGCTTTTTGTTTAGGAGACAGCTACAGTTTTTAACACTTATTCTCTTATCTACACTCTAACATTTGAATCATGTGTAGGATTTATAGAAAGAAATACAGCATGCTTTTCCTTTTAGAAATATAAGAAAGTTAGGACTGCCATGATGGCAGGCTAATTCCTTCTGGTTCAGTATCTCTTTCTTGTCAGCTACCAGCCTCAACTATTCAGTGTGCAAGAATTCAGTTCTATTTAGCTGTCTCCTTACTTAGGTCTCTTCCTGTTTGATTTTTATAACCACATTTATTCTTCTTCACTGAGAGCTAGATTGTACCTTGTGCCACGGCTCCAAAACAGGATACAGCAGGTCAAATTGTGTCAAAAAAGTGTTTCTGAGCTTGAAGACGCATTGCCTCACAGGACACTCATGGCTTTTCCTGCTTCTCCTTCACATGAAGTGGATTAACTTCAGTTCTGTCTTTAGTAAGACTGGCTGGAGTGTTTTAAGTATAGGCTGGGTTTGCTGCTCTCCTAAAAGGATCACTGTCATGACCTTGATTGTCCTTAAATCTTTTAGGACTTGTAGCTATGTGACCAGGTCAGAGATGAGGGGCAATTTTTTTTCCTTCCAGCTTTCAATTTCTAATGATTTCTAACAACCTCCAAGTTTCTTGCACCAGGTATTAAACCTGCAAAAAGCCCTGTAGACCATGTGAGAAGTGGTGCTTCCTTGCACTGAGAAGAAAGCTGAGATCAAATGCTCACAAAGAGTGCCATCCCTGATATGGCACCAATGATCTGATATACAGAGCAGGGGGACAAAGCTAGTGCAGGTGGGAAAGGCCTCAGATGTACAATTAAAATTCTCATAGAATGGTTTGGGGTGGAAGGGGCTTTAAAGGCCATTTTGTTCCAACCTCCCTGCTCTGGGGAGGGATTTCACTCAACAGATCAGGTTGCTTAGGGCCCATCTAATCTGGCCCTGAACACTTCCAGGGATGGGGCAACCACAGCTGCTCTAAGCAACCGGTTCCAGTGTCTCATCACCCTCATATTGAAGAATTTATTCCTAATATTTAATCTAAACCTGCCTTCTGTCAGTTTAAAGCCATACCTGTCATTCACCAGCAATTTATCAAACACTGGCTGCAGCAACCCTTCCCATATTTCTCAGTAAACCTAGAACAGCAGATGGCAGCATTTTGGCAAATAAAAAAAGTCTTCCAATCAGCAAGTTTTGTATTTGAAATCTGTCATGTCTGTTGCAGCGCACGAGAAGCCAAATCGCTCTGTGGCATTTATTTCACTTAATATCTCGTGCCCGTTACAAATGGGCAGACTTGACATTTCTGGAAAAGCTGTGCTAGCAGATCCAGGCTGCATGATTTGCCTCTGTTCTTGTCCTGACACTTGGTAAGGACAGTTCTAACAGTGGTGGTTATGGTGTTCCCTGGTAGCAGGCTGGGAGAGAGCAGGAACCTCCCCAGAATATGCAGTGAACACCAGCGTGTACTGTTTGGAGTGGAAGGAATGAACACACACCACACATAGCCCATACTCCACAAAATGAAACTGGTTTGGATTTAAGCTCTGGTTTTACTTTCTTAATCTGGAATGCACATTGACTTTTCCTGCTGCTTTGCATAGCTGAGCTGCATAGCTGAATTTCAAAAGAAAAAGCAAATACTAGATTCATGGTCTTTTGTGTAAAGAGGCAAAATTGGCAGCTTTAACAAGGAATGAATGGGCAAGGAGACAACTATCCACTTGTGCTTTCAAGGCAGCGCCTTCAGATAAGGACTGAGATTTATTGGCAGCTGAGGCTTTACTGTAGAACATTCTCTGAAAATACTCTTGTTGTCTTTTGGCTTTTTCACCATTCTTGCACTTTCTACAAATGTGTTTTTCCATTATTGTTTTTAAAGACAAATTTCCAGCATGCCTCAAGGAGGAGAACATTTAGGTGTTTGCAGAGAAAAACAACAAAGACAAGGTCAAAATAAGGTGGGGTTGAGATATTCAGAACTCAGTTCTGTCCATCTGACCAGGCAGAAGAAAGCCTGGGGACCCGTAGGCAGTGACAGTGTTGTTGCACATAACATTTACCCCATAGAGCAGCAATTTCCCAGATGAATGGTGCTCTCAGGATCTGTGCTGAATATAAAATGGGAGCTAGAAGGAACTCTGTAAAAAAGGAAATGGAAAGTTTGGTTAAGATATTGTTGGCTAAGAGAAAAAGGCTTATTGCCAGTCTGAGTTTGTTTTGGGTTCTTAGCTTGGAGTTAAAATCTAGGTTTTCTACGACTGGAAATGTAATAAGAAAACACTGAATTTTTCCTCTACATAGCAGTATTGGAAGGTCTGTGATACTTTTCTATTTTTCTTTTTCAATGAGTGATATAGTCTGTTGTTAAAAACACTGGCTTTTTAGAATATACAATTCAAAGACCATGAAGACTGGCCTTGATTTCATTGTGTGTTTCATGCCTACATATGATCCAGTTGTCTCTAAAGCATCTGGGTCTTAGTAAATGTGCACTCAGTGGAGAGAAGGTGAAGTAGCCAAAATTTTAACCTGAAATGTTAGGTGGGGGAGAGGGAAAAAGAGGAGGGGAATCACCCTTAAATCATGATAAATGTGCTTGAGAGGGAATCGCCCTTAAATCATGATAAATGAGTTCATGTCTGAAAGGTAACAGCAAACAGATATGCAGCAGCAGGAATTGTCAGAAGAAAATCAAAGACAGTACTGCTGGGGAAAAACTGGAATTCTGCTGGAAGCTCCAAGTTTTGGAATAAATAAGATTAGGACATTATACATTAGCATGCTATGAACAAATCTCCTTAAGTCCTACTTACCATAGATTTGATCTAAAAATAATGCTTCAAAGAGCACACTTCAGATTATGATGTGAGGTAAATGTTTTCATTTAAAGTTTTCCTGCCAGTTGGCTTTTGGCTGAAGGTTTGAAGATTTTAATATGTCTACCACTGGAATGCTTTAACTAAGCTCATTTCAGATAGTCTTGGTATCTGTAGAAAGGAAATGAATTTGTTAAATGAGAAAATTGAGCTTATAAATGGGATGCTTATATGCTCTAGAAATTAATGGGAATTCTACTAAGAGTTTTACCATTGCTTAAAGCTTTACATGGGCATGTTTTGCTTGGATACTTTGACAAGTCTATGGGATTAAGAGGGTAATGGAGTTTTTGCCTTTTATTGTTTCTTATAATTAAAATATTGGGGGTGTGTTCTTAGAAAGCCTTTGAGGTTTATTTCCATGATTTTGTATTTCCAACTTTTAGCTACAGTCCAGTAATCTTGACTTTGCTGTGATGATGGTGAGGCCCTGGCGCAGGCTGCCCAGAGAAGCTGAGGCTGCCCCATCCCTGAAAGTGTCCAAGGCCAGGCTGGATGGGGCTCTGAGCAACCTGGAATAGCAGAAGGTGTCCCTGCCCATGGCAGGGGAGTTGGAATGAGATGATTGGGAAGGTCCTTCCATCCCAAGCCATTCTATGATTCTGTGATTATTGCACCGTGCTGGGGAAAGAGATGAAAACAGGGATTTTGCTGAGGAACAGAAATGTGACTAGCTGTCTGCTTTGTGTTTCACCAGTGCAGGACCAAGCATTACTGTAAATCTCCATGTTACGCTTATTACATTTGGATCCCAGTGTAGTTGAGCAATGGATTACTTTGAGAGAATTCTTCTTAATCTGGTGGCTTTATGTAAGGAGATTTTTTTTTTAACAAGGGTATCATTGAAATCTTTATTGACTTTTTATGTAATAATTTTTGTTAACATGGAATTGCTTTTCCTAGGCTTCAGCAAATATTTATTTCTGGTTCTTGATATTTAATTACATTTTCCCCACTTTGGTTTCCTGAGGGTACTTGAATCACTTGTGGGAAATACCAACTAAAGTCCTTTGTGCTATCACATAAACTCTCAAATACTGAAATAACTCTTGAAAATAGAATTTATCAATTACATTTTTTTTCTCCTTTTGTAAGGAGACAAATGTTGGCCATATGATTAGAGGAAAAGAAAATAAGTTTCCACTTTCAGTACTATATATTCTGCAAAGGACCAAGACTTGACACAATTCACGTGGTCTGCAACTGTCATGAAGCTTCAAAACAGCCAAAGTACATGAAAGTTAAACATATACGTACATATTTTATTTTCACTTTACTGGGAAAGAAATGTTCCTTGCACCTTGAAACAGCCTTACTGCTCCAGTGGGGATTTAGTAAATCTCTAAACTGTGCTAAATCATTTCCCAAAGAAGTTGTGGGAAACAGTGAGCAGGTAGAAACCAAACTTTTTCTTGTGCTTCCTGTGTCTGAAGTGGACACTCTTCTGAAACAGAGGTAGAACAGTAACTTGCAACACCTAATCAGGTGTTCAGCTGAATTGGCACAACCATTTTCTGGTTGGTTGGTTGTTTTGTTTTCCTTTCTTTTCCTTTGCTGACTCCTTCTCATCGTCCATTAAAAGCCCAGATAAGCTGAGAGCAGATCTGACAACTCTTTTGCTGTTTGTGGGACCTCCCATCAGGAGCTAAGAAGCTTCATAGCCTTGCTAGCTCTCCACAGATACAGGCAAGTCCAGCCACATCTGCATTAAAGTGCTCTGAGAAATGAACCAATGGATGTAAGTATGAACACTAAGGGGATTCACTTGCAAACTATGATACTGCTGCAAGCCAAATCAGTAGTACTGGTGCAGGCAGGAATCCTTCCTCTCAAAAAAAAAAAAAAAAAAAGATATCTGGTAGTATCTGTAATTTTTAACCCTTTGTAACCATGATACATGGTTCACATGGGTAGAGAAGTGGATGAGAGTTAAGGAATTTCTGTCAATATTAGATCTGTAATTCCATTTAGCTGTGCATCTGTTCTTAAACTAAAGACCTTCCTAATTCCTTTACAATTAATATTTTATTCCAGGTTTTATAGAATCCTACAATCTGTTTGCTAAATTTCATTTGACTAAGGAATGATCATGGCCGTTTAGACATTTGTTAGTAGTCAGAGAATATTTTGAGATTTATGACACTCGTTTGCTATTGATATGTTTTGAAAATTACAAGAGTAAGTGATGTCTATTGAGCGTTAGCTATGTTCAAAAAGCATGATTTTTATATAGCATTTAAATCTCCTGTTTTCCTTTTGAAGGCATGTTGAATATCCACTTTAGAAAACTAAAATTAAATAAGAAACCTTTGGAGCTTTTACTAAATTTCCCCATTTTCAGAATTCTTATTTATTGGAATTAAACCAAATTAACCAAAGTTAGTGAGCTTGAGATGAGGGCTTGAAGAAAATCCAGATCTACTTGTCACATTACATGCTCTTTTCAAAGAACCTGGTATTCTTGCTGAATTGCCCTGTAATTCACATTTAGTCTTCATGTCATCACTTCTATCTGAAGGAGTGTGAGAACACAAGTGGCAGCCAAGGAGAGGTGGCACAGGCTGGTGCCTGTTCACTTTAGCACTGATGTCATGAATGCTGGCAGAAAGTGAAGACTTTTTTTCCATTAAGAGATGTGACTTTTTCTCCAGGGGCTGGATATCATTTCAGGTGTATTGTAATTAAGATCTTTTGGTCCTCAGAAATGTTGTACGCAGAACATTTGAGGCTTATTTCTGCTATCTGTATGAGGCATCTATGTTTTTGAATAATTATCACAATTAGATGGTCCCCATTCATATCCAAAGGCAAATTCTCCTCTATATCCCTCTAGAGCAGGAAGTTCTTTTTTCTCCTGTTGTTCTTTGTTCTGATATTGTCTTTCCTCTGTTCTCCTCACTTCTGTCTCTGGTAATCTCTGCTGTATCACAGCCAAGGCAAGAAAACAATGTTGGCTGGGGACTCAGAGACAAGACTGTCTTGGTTCAACCTGTTGCCCATTGCCTTTCATGGGGACAGGTTTATACCCAGGCAGAGTTCAAACTGGCTTATGGGCCTTCAAGCCTTAGCTGTTTTAGTTTGTTGCTGAATGGTGTTCTGTTCATGCTATGTTTCCTTTGTTGTTAACAAGTAAAGTCCTCTTTTGCTCTAAATGGCAGATATTTGAAACTCTTGATTGAGAACAAACAGATGTTTATTAGAATATGTGAAAATGTTTTTCACTGGCTTGGCTGCATCACTCAAAGGAATGATTATGGATTCAGAGATGTGCTATGCTTTTCAGGTAAAGAGTTTCCTTTGGAGCTAGGCAGCTTGCAGCCCAAGATATCAGTACTGCTGTGAGTTTGCCTTAAGTGGTGCTAATCAAATTGTGCTGAGTGTAAGGAGCAGACACTGCTGGAAAACAATACAAGTGAGGTCTAAAAAGGAACAAAAGGTGACTATAAAGACCATGGAGAGAACAACTGCTGCAAGGAGATGGTATTGTTGTTTGCATGTGTCCAAGGGATGTAACTGTCAAAGATGGTTAACTTTCATCTCTGGCTCGTTTCTTGCAGTCATATTTCTTTTTCTTAGTCGAGGCAACAGATGCTTCTTGTGGGAAACTGTATAATGGGTAAAGAATGGATTGGGAAGTAGATTTGGAAAAGTGAGTTGTGTGTTTGAGAAAGCTCGGAAGAATAAAATTTCAGATGGTTATGTGCTTTTTTTGCTTCCATTTTTCCAAATGTGATTCATTGAACATCTAGAGCTTGATCTGACAATCCTTTTGGTGCAACTTCAGTGGCATTTTTTGGGTGTGAAAAGAATATATATGGATGACTGTTACTAAGCTATGGAAAACAGATGACCAAAACTGTATGATTTTGTACTTCACACATCTTGAATTGCATTGTTTTTTGTGTTTCACTTGTGGTATTAAGTATTGTACCATCGTTTTTCATTTCAATTCACATTAAATTCTCCTACAGGCTTCTCTCCTTTATCACCTATCTGATTTCACCTTAAGTACTTTCCAAGTATAGTCTGATCGGAACTGATTGGCAGATGAAGTGAGTTGTGGGGAAAGGGATACTTTGTCATGATATTTCTGTCACTGAAATAATTTGTTAGGTACAAGAAGGACCTTTCTTAACAACTCACTCTTGCTTTCTAGCTTGATTTTCAGACTAGAAACACAGTGGGCAGAATGGTGTGTCTCACTGCAGTGTGCCAATTGGTGACTAAGTTGTCTTGAGGAATATTTACATCATCTATGAAGAGCTCTGACACTGACAACAATTCTTGCTGTCTGCTTTTTCACAGAGTAATGAAAAGTTCGATAGTTTCCTCCGAATTGTGTATATTGGCAGAATGATGGGAGATGCAGATTTCACACAGCATGCAGTATAAAATGCCTTGTTCTCTCATTTTAGAGTGCAGTTAAGAGGCTTTATGATAATTTTAGAGCATATAGCTGATTTTCTAAACTGCTGTTAAGACAGTGATGCCTTTGTAATGGGCTGATGCATGTTACTGGTAGCGTCTTTTTTTTTTTTTTTTCACGGAAGTCTGTAGGTAATTGGCATTTGTTTTTACTGCTGACACTTTTTTTCAGCATTAATATGTTGCTATGCAATTTCACTAGAAAAATGTTATGGTAAGCTGACTGAAATGTCATCCTGTCTGTATTTCCCTACAGGTTTTATGGGCTTAAATAAGCACCTGAATAAGCTTTTGAAATGTGTCAGATAATGTAATTTCACAACATTATTACGAGCTTGTTTCAGTTGGCATGTCATTCAACAAGCTGTTTGTATGGCTGTTTGCCTTTCTGGAATGTATAAAAATTTGTTCTGAACTAGGACATAACCCTATTTGTAAGAAGAATAATCACTGGGTTATTTTTACCAACTAACTTTGGACCAGAGATGTGTTGATTCTAGAGTATTTTCTTGATAGTGGTCTATGTTTTAGTGATTTACTGTATGAAAAAATTAATAGTGGAAATATTTCATATTTACCCAGTTGGGCAGACAAATACCCTTCTCTTCAGATTTCTTATTAATAGTTCTTTAGAAAGCCTTTTCTTTGTTGGCTTGGATTCATTTTTCCCCTCTCCCATTGGCCATTCCTAGGGAAACTTGTTTCCAACCTCAAGAATACTAGCTACATTGAAATGACATATGCTCAGTGTTTTTAAATCTGAAATACATCAGAGGCCAAAAGTTATTCATATTATATTTTCATTCCCTGATGTCAGTTGTATATTTTTTATTTTTTTTTAAAATCTCTAAAATAGAAACTGCTTAAGAAAGCTGTTAGTTAGCTGAAGAGGGGGGAAGATACTACTGTGATGTTGCTCAGACTGCTACCAACTAATTTCATTTGAACATGGATATAAGACCTTGCAAACAGATGAAAGTGAGAAAAGAGGTGGTTTGGCAAGGGACTTTTTTAAACTTAATTGGATGCAATTTAACTTAAGGAGGAAAGTACTAGATGAATGCTTAAATCATTATCTGAAGCTCAGGCATGTCCAGAGTTATCTTTTGTAAGTACAGGATGATAATTTAGAATAGTTTTGCCAAAATCATAATCTGTTTGCCAATGTGTTTCAATTTTTAGGACGAGTTAAAACTGATGATTGGAGATAGATAATTCCAGATTTTTTCCCTTTGTAATCTTGCCTATTTTATCATAATTAATTGGTTTTAGTGTGAATGCTACAGCTGACCTGCCTTATGTTGTGGGGACAGGAAAAGCCAGATTTTGTGTGTGATTGCCTTCACTCTGTAGCAGGTAGGTGAAGGAAAGGGTAGATCTTATACCTCTCATCTTAAATCAAAAGATTTCTGCTGTTCTGATGCTAAGAACATGTGGTGGCGCCTCTGTGCACTCTAAGTGTAGATGCTGTTTGTAAAGATGGGACATGCTTCCACTCCATGTTTTTCATCTTCTATTAAACCAGTTTTTGATGGAAACCTTCTTGGGGTTGTGTCTGCTAAAGCAGCTCATTCTGTGCGAGTGAAAACTTCAGCATGACTTGAAGGGAGCTGAGCAAGGTCAAATTTTTGTTTCCCTCGTTTGTTATTTGCCTCACAGTATATATTTCCAAACACCTTAAATCTTGATTCTCTGTGTTATCGAATACAACAGCTGTTTCAACCTTTCTGTCAGAAGGCCCCTATCAAATTAGTACTTCTGTGCTTTTTTGGCTGTACTGCATGAGATGCTGAAAAGAAATGTGCCTGTGACAAGTTAAATTTTTTTTACTTAACATTGAGATTGTTATGGGAAGAAGAAGAGAGGCCGTAAACATTTGTTTTATTATTTGGAAGGTCTCAGGCTTTGCTGTGTTGTTTAATAGAAAAAGGAAATTGTCTCCCCTCTGCTTATATTTGTCCCAAGCATTTATAAAGTACCCTTTTAATCTTTTGTTAAAGTTCATTGTAGAGATGTTTAAATGCTAAAAGAGTCTCCACACTTAGGGAAAAACAGGGTGTGTTGAGGCATATATAGTTAATTTTTTACTGGAAATGAGTTAAATGAAACATGTTTAGCCTAATTAGATTAAAGTTATAAAGTACAAATATATGTAGAGACATTTTCCTAAAATATATTGGATGTGTACAGAAGGTCGGGGCTGCACAGCATGACTAAAATAAAGTTGACAGTGGTGCCAAAGATACCAGTGAAAGTATTAAAGCTGGAATTGAGCACCGAGGTCTGGCCATGGCACATTTCTTTCTTTAACCTCCCTGGCTCTTCATCCTGTCTGAGCACTCTTAGTCTTTCCTGTTAGCTTTGACTGAACTGTGCTCTTTCCTCTCTCTCTTTTGTAGGAAGCTCAGGCTTTCAGGCCCTATTTTCTATTCTTTTTCTGCCTCGAGGGCTTCATTATTTCCCTTGTGGTGCTCTTTGCTGTCTTTGTTCCTGGCTGATTTTGTTGTTTTTTCAGTTTTTTTTAATTTCCCTCATCCTTCAGTTTCACACATTTCTGGGGGGACCTCCCCCCAACTACTTAAAGCAAACTATTTCCTACTCATCTTTTATGTGAAGGAATGTGCTTCCCAGCTCCCATGACTTTAATCTGCTTGTACATCAAGAGAAAATTCAGGCATTTCCTTCCCCTACTTCATTTCAGTTTCCATTGTGAGAGCCCATTGCAAATGAATGGTTTGGCCACTTAAAGAATCAGTGTCAAAGGTATTAACAAAACCAGGTTTTAGCATAAATTTTTGAAAGCAAGACCTAACAGAGTTTGGTAAGGGTCACTCTGTTACTTAGTACAGAAAAGAAATATACAGAAGAAAATTTGATTAGAACCAATTTAGAATGGTTTGCATGGAGACCAGGGATGCAAAGGGTATGAGAGACCCCTCCACTGAGTCATGAAATTATGAGAGAACCCCTTGGCTTGCTAAATTCCTATGGAGTCCAGGTGTGGCTGGGTCCAGTTGCAGTCCCAGACCTGCTCAGTGGCAATCAGGGCCTGCCCTTGGAATGCAGAGACTCCCACGTGTCCCAAGATTTCTTCTTGTCACCAAATACCGCTCAGATTAAACAGGGGCTAAAGAATAATGGGGAAAGGCTCAGCCCTCTGGGCCTTGCCATACCTAGAAGCACCCGAGAAGTGGACAGGGTTATTGTCTTTGCACAACAAGACAGAGAGAATTCTTCATTTAGGCACAGACCTGAGATAAGTGAATAGCTAAAAATGGAACGTTTTTCCACTACCTACACGGGGATAAATTCTGTGGCTAAAGGCTGGTGCCAAATGCTTTCCTGCACTTGATGCATCAGCAGGGATCTGGCTGGTACCCTTACAAAAACAGAGCACGTGTTTGTGCACATTCAACATCTCCTCTGAGGCAGTTTGCTCAAACTGCCGCTTAGGTTGTGCTTGGCACCTGAGGTTTTTCAGAGGAAAGTACAACACACTCGTGGATGACGTTCTGGGGAGGGACTCTGGAGGTCTGCATAGATGAGGTTTTGATCCTAGGAAATGCAGTAGGTAAAATGGTGAACAAGAGTTTACTGTAATGGGGATCCTATACCTCACAGGGCAACTAATACAAGGTGTGCAGTACCCATAAAAGTCTGGTCCAGTTGGAGTGCCTTAAGAATCTGCCATTAGATGTGTATGGTACAGAACAGACATTTCACATGTCCTTCATAATTTAGTAGAGGTCAGGCAGTTTATGAATAGCAAAATAAAAATATAACTAGCTCTTTCAGTTAACCAAATTATTATCTAGTATATGTCCCTCTTTCTCCAGGCCATGAAAAGTTCTTAGTTTAGGCTGCAGGTTTGTCACATTACCATTTCCTCTCCCCTTGAGACATCTGAAAAGAGTTTTAAACAATAATTATACATTTGTGACTTTATTTTTTTGGACTCAGAAATAGCATATCAACAAAATATTCAGATGTCCATGCCCAGCATTGCATCAGAGGAGGTTTAGGGCAGATACTGGAAAAAGGTTTTTCACCCAAAGAGTGGCTGGGCACTGGAACAGGCTCCCCAAGGAAGCGTCACAGGACTAAGCCTGACAGAGCTCAAGAAATGTTTAGACAACGCTCTCAGGCACATGGTGGGAATGTTGGGAATGAAACTGTGCAGGGCCAGCAGTTGGACTCAATGGTCCTTGTGGGTCCCTTCCAACTCAATGTGTTCTGTGACTCTGTGTAGTCTCTAGGGAATTAATGCAATCTTAGCCTTGTGCTGAGACCATTGTCAGGATCTCGTAAATTTGAGGTATGTCATCTCCATCTACACTGTTCCAATATTTTCATTAAGTTCTTGATTTCAAGCCTATGTTGTTCCTTCTAAATGGCAATTAGCAGTTGATAAACCAGAGGAATCTTCATGGTCTTTTTCAAAGTTGGCTGTATTGTTCAGGATTAAAAATTAAAATTTTGATGGAAGTGTACCAGTTTCAGCAAAACTTATACCTGGAAAAGTTCTTTTGGCTGCAGGTGCAGTTCCTAGTCAAATCCTGAATCTGACACAACAGCCCAGTTTCGGGATTTGGGATAGATGCAAATTTGGGTTCCTGAGCACTTACTGAGGCATGTAGAAGTGGAAGTGCAGCTGGAGAAGAAATTGCTGTAACAGTCCAGGCTGAGGGCTTGACAGTGGTGGATTTGAGCCCTCTGCCTGTGTTCTCGGGACCCAAATCCTGTGTGCTCTGGTTAGAGTACATGCTCAGCTCTTGTGGAGATCACTGAAGAGCTTGGTTGGGAGATTAGAAAACTGTTGTGACACTCTGAAGGTGGTTCAGATAAGCTAACAGTGTCCTGTTAACACTATTTCAAAGCTGCAGAAACTCAAGGGCAGTCTGCATTTAAAATGTATATCCTTTTCCCATGCAATGGAATGGATTGCTTCTAATTCATGTTATCCTGTAAGACCATGTTTTGTTGTGTGAGGGACTGAGCTCCTTATTATCATTACATTTCTCTTTCAGTTCAAATCTGTGGTTTAAGTGTTGGAACAATGTAAAAATTGAAATATAATTTTGATAATTTTTATTTTGAAGGAGAATAGATTCTAATAATAAAGTCAGAATTATAGCCTAAGGTTTAAATAAGATATATTTGGGAAAATATGGCTGCAATGTAGCTTCACAGAGTTAACTAATCTGCAGAACAGTCTTGTAAACATCACACCAGGCTAATGAAAGGTTGTGCCAGTTTTCAGGTAGTAACAGTACCACTAAATGAAATTTTAAGTAGAGTTTTTCAGCAGTCTGATGTGACCCTTGGCAGAAAGCAGCAGAGGACTGAGCCACTTTCTCAGGCTGAGAGATGAACAAGGCCCTGGGATCAGGTATTTCTGGCATTTCATGTTTCTCTTTGTTCCTCTGGCATTGTGAGATTTAGCAGTTTGGTATCAAGTGGATATTTACCTTTTTTTCCTTGCCTCTTGGCATTCTGTTTGTCAATAAACTGTTATTTTTTCACTTGTATCTACTCATACCTCATTCCTTCTTGGTGGAAATGTATTGGTTGGAATCAAGGAGGAGGTTACTCATTTCAGAGTGCCCACCTCTTTCTTCTGCTTCTAACCAGGACAACGTGTCTGCAGCTCTGGGCAAGGCTGAAGCTCAGAAGCTGATCTGTGATTAATAACCACAAGTAATTGAGGTAACAGTGGAGTTCAGACTTTTCACCTTGTGTGTTCATGGTTGCAGATCTGGATTCCAGAAAGAGAATTGTTTGATGGCAAAAAAGATTATGCATCTTGGTGGGGACAGTCGATGGGAGTTGTAAGAAAGCTCTTGAACCACAATGCTGTAAGGCAGATACTTTTCTGTGCAAAGGTTCCAGGGCCAAATTTTTCCTTAGTTAAAAGGCACA
>VZRX01023735.1:363-10699 GCA_013398075.1 Notiomystis cincta
TCGGGTACGGCGGGGTGGGACGGGACGGGGTGGCCCGGGGGAGGCATCGTCGCAGCCGCGCCCGTGACCCTCCGTGACATGTCCACACAGCTGGGCCTTCCTGGAGGTGACCACCAACGCCTCGTTCAATGACAGCCTGCAGGCCTACGCTGCTGGGCTCGCCGAGGCTGCGGTCACCGAGCAGGTAAGGGGCGAGCCCCGCAGAGAGGGGTCCTGGGCGGCGCGGCGCGGTCCCCGCCCTGACAGCGCGGCCGTGTCCCCCAGCTGATGTACATGCACTGGATGAACACCATGGTGGGCTACTGCGGCCCCTTCAAGTACGAGAGCGAGTACTGCCAGAAGCTGCGGGACTACCTGGAGGCCAACCTGGCCTGGATGGAGGAGCAGATGGCCAAGGGGCAAGACCCCGAGTACTGGCACCAGGTGAGGATGGGGAGCCCCCACCCGGGGGAAGCCCCCTGTGTACCCCTGGGGCTTTAATCCAGAGCACAGGACAGGGCAGGGAGATGTCGTGGCCGAGCTCCAGGTAGGATGACAGGCATGTGGTCACCCTCCTTCCTGGGCTGAGTAGAGGTGACTCGTGACCTTCTCCTCGCCAGAGCCTCCCTCGCATGCTGCAGTTGGGGTGCACAGGGGTGGCTTTGTTACCCTGGGCCGTGGCTGCTGAGTCATGACCTTGCTGCCAGTGACACTCAGCGGCACTGAGACCCAGCTGGTCTGCTGTGTCCCCTGGGGAATGAGGGAGCCTGTCCCCCACAACCTCTCAGCCCGCCCCGTGCAGGAGCTGGGTGCCAGCTCTGTCCCCTGTCCCCAGGTGCGCCTGGCCCTGCTGCAGCTGAAGGGGCTGGAGGACAGCTACAACGGGCGCCTGGACTTCCCCAGGGGCAGGATCACCCTGGCACCCTTTGGCTTCCTGTAAGCTCCTTCTCAGAGGTGGTGGCGAGTGGGGGATGGTTGTCCCAGGGTCTGGAGTGCTGTGGGGACAGTTCCTGCGTGTCCAGGAACAGCCAGTTCTGCTCCCAGTCCACCTTGTCCACCTTTTCTGGCCACTTGTCTCTGCTTTGGCACTTGTCACTTGCTGCTGGGGCAGGATGGAGCCAGGGCAGGTTGTCCTGTTCCCCACACCATGGGCAGGGTGCTGGGTTCCCCCACAGCCTCTGCCTCAGTTTCCCCTCTGCTGTGCTCCCCCTTTCCTCCCTGCTCATGCTACCAGGGTGCTCCCAGCACCAGTGCGTGCGCTGGGGTGTGGTGGAGATGGACAGACAGACAGAGATCTCCGAGCCAGCTCAGCCCCAGGGCTGGGGCCTCCCTCACCTGACCTCTTATCCCTTGCCTCCCCCAGGCTGCTGCAGCTGGGGGGTGACCTGGAGGACCTGGAGTCTGCCCTGAACCGCTCCTCCCCGCAGCGTGTCCTGGGCTCGGGCTCCTGCTCGGCCCTGGTGAAGCTGCTGCCGGGCCAGCGGGACCTGCTGGTGGCCCACGACACCTGGAGCTCCTACCAGGCCATGCTGCGCCTCGTCAAGAAGTACACGCTGCCCTTCCGCGCCTCGGCCGGCGGTGCGTGCGCTGGGCCGCGCTGGGCTGGGCCGGGGGGGCTGCACCTCACTCCCCCTTCTGATGCCTCTGCATCCCCCTCCAGGCAAGTCTCAGATCCCTGGCAGCGTCCAGGTGTTCTCCTCCTACCCCGGCACCATCTTCTCCGTGGATGACTTCTACATCCTCAGCAGCGGGTTGGTGAGTGGGTCTGCTCCTCAGGGGCCTCTCCCCGGCCCTGCTGCCCTCCCCATCGCTGCCTTCGCTGCAGGTAGCGCTGGAAACCACCATTGGGAACAACAACCCGGCCCTGTGGAAGTACCTGGAGCCCCGGGGCAGTGTTCTGGAGTGGCTGAGGAACATCGTGGCCAACCGGCTGGCCCGCAGCGGGCCCGAGTGGGCCGCGGTCTTCCGGCGCTTCAACAGCGGCACGTGAGTGGGGTGGGGTGGGGTGGGGCCTGGGAACTGGGCCTGGAGGGCTGGGATGGGCTGGGATGGAGGGTGCCCAGGCTGCCAGAGGGATGCATCCCCTGTTCCCCATGCCAGGTACAACAACCAGTGGATGGTGGTGGACTACAATGCCTTCACACCGGGCAGAGCGAGCCCAGCGCCGGGCGTGCTGACAGTGCTGGAGCAGATCCCGTGAGTGGCTCCGCTCCCCCCTGAGCCTCTGCTGTCTCCTCTCCTGTCCCAGGTTTGGGAAAGCCCTGAGGGTGGGTGGTGCCTGCCCCAGCCCAGTGGGTGGTCACAGGGTGATGGGGTGTGTCTGTGCCTAAAGGCTCTGAGGATGCTGGTACTGAGGTGATGGGTGCCCAGCACTTCTGGCTGGGGTGGGAACCCTCAGTGGGCACCCCCAGTATGTGTTCCCCCAGCCCAGCCTGTCCCCCACTATCCCCAGTGGCTTTTTCCCCCTCTGCTCTGACCAGTGCTCTTCCTCCCCACGCAGGGGCCTGGTGGTGGTGGCTGATAAGACAGAGCTGCTGTACCAGCAGGGTTACTGGGCCAGCTACAACGTGCCGTGAGTGCCATTCCTGCCCTGGAGAGAGAGAGGGGCAGCACTGCTCGCCTTGCACCCCCTTGGTGCCAGCCTGCTGGGTTCCCCCGCCCCAGGTACTTCGAGGAGATCTTCAATGCCAGTGGGAACCTGGAGCTGGTGAGGAAATACGGCGACTGGTTCACCTACGACAAGAACCCACGTGCCCAGATCTTCCGCCGGAACCAGACGCTGGTCCACGACCTGGACTCCATGATCCGCCTGATGCGGTGTGTGCCGGGCACCCCCAAACCTGGGCGTCCTGCCGAGGGATGTTCTGTGAATTCACTTCTTCGCTCTCTGCCTGCCCTTCCTCAGGTCCAACAACTACCTGCAGGACCCCCTGTCGCGCTGCAGGGGCTGTGAGCCCCCCCAGAACGCCGAGAACGCCATCTCGGCCCGCTCCGACCTCAACCCTTCCAACGGCACCTACCCCTTCCCTGCCCTGCGCCAGCGCTGCCACGGCGGCATCGACATGAAGGTGTGGGAGCCAGGCAGCTCGGGGGGCTCCTCCTGGGGCTGTGCAGCCCCTTCCCGGTGCTGACTCGCTGCCCTGTTGCTGTCCCCCCCTCCAGGTCACCTCCTCGGGCATGGTGCCCACCTTCGGGCTGGTGGCAGTCAGCGGCCCCGCCTGGGACGACGTGCCCCCCTTCCGCTGGAGCGCGTCCCCCTGCAGCTCCCTGCTCCACATGGGCCACCCCGACCTCTGGACCTTCCCCCCAGTCAAGGTCCACTGGGACTGAGCAGCGCTGCCGGGCTGGTCCCGTCTGTCCGTCCGTCCGTCCGTGGGCGTCTGTCCTGTGGGGGATCCCTGGATGTGGGGGGGTCTCAGCTCTGTAATACACCCAGCCCCCCCTGCTCTTTCTGCCTCTCAGGGTCCTGCTGTGCTGCACAAGGGGCTGAGCCCACTGTGTCCCCTCCCTGCTGTGGGGCTCTCTGATGCCAGGACCTTTCCCTGGGTGTCCATGCCTGGTTTGGGGGGGGCTCTTCCCAGAAAAGGGGTGTCCCGGGAGGCTGGGGCTCGCCCTCGGTGTGGAGAGGAGGGGAGCGAGCTGGTTTGGCTGTGGCAAATAAAGTGCTGTGTGCTGGTGGCTGTGCTTTGCTCCCTGCTGAGGTTCTCTGGTGGCTTGTGTTAGGGCTGGGCCCATGCAGGGGTCTTGCCCCCTCCCCATTTCAGGGCCATCTGCTCTGCTGGTGGGAGGTGTGGCCAGGGAGGCCGGGTCTTTTGGGGTGCAGGCTGTGAAGGGTTCTCTGCTGCTGGAGTGGGGGAGCCCCGCTGGTTGTGCGAGACCATCCTCATGCCTTTTGTCTTCCTTTCCTCTGGCACCTGTGTGCCCCCATCCCCAAAACCCGCGGTGCAAAATCCTCTTAGGCAGCTCCCTTGATCCGCTCTGCCTCGTTAGGAATAACGAGGTCATTACTGGGGGATTAATGAGCTGTGGCTCGGCAGCCCTTTGAAGGCGCCAGGTTCCCACCGGGGTTAGGGGCCCCTGGGGCTCCCCGGGGGCTGCGGGGGGGTGGGAGGGAGCAGGTCTGGATTGTTGGGGTGCTGCCACCCCAAAAGCTGGGATGGGTGCCCTGGGGAAGGTGGGGTGTCCGTGCCCCACTGTGCTGGGACAAATTGCAGGTAAGTTGGGGATGGCAGAGCCTGTGTCCCCTCGTGTCCCCATGGTGTGTGGGCTACTGTGGGAGGAGGAGCTGCTTTTGGGGTCTCTGTGCCTCAGTTTCCCTGGATGGATCACCATCACTGGGTGAGGGAGCAGCAAGGAGGAACAGGGCACGCTGGAAATGCCTCAGTGTTGCTGATTCCCTTTTTTTATTTCTTTGAAAGTGGAAAACCAAACAAAAAGTTGTTAAATATCATCCCAGCTGCTGCCACAGTGTCAGCCAGGGACCCTGGCCAAGGGGAGTGACCAGGTGACAGCCTGGCATGCTTTCCTCAGGGCAGGGATGGAGCCAAAGGGGAGCAGAAGAGGGACAGGGAGGTGGGTACAGCGTGGAAAGGGACCATGGAGCACCCCAGGGCTGAGCTGAAATGTGGTGTCCTCCCCAAGGGGGTCTCCAGCCCCATCCCTGTGAGCTGGGAGAGGCTTCTTGCACCCCTTTCCCAGCTCCTGCTGCTGTCCCATCCCCATGGAAGTGGCTGCAGTCTCTGCCTGCTCTGAGGTGGGGGGATCTCTCCAAAGGCCCCCAGAGAAACTGGAGCTGTGTCCCCCCCCATTCAAGAAATCCTCCTCACTCCCCACCTTTCCAGTCCCAGTGTCCCAAAAGCAGCAGGGCTCTGTGCACTTAGGGGAGCCTGAGGATGGTCTGGGAAGTGGGGATGTTTTGTTGCCACCAAGGACCAGCTCTATCAGGACCAGGACTGCTCCAGAGCTCTCCCCTGCTCTGTGCCTGCCAGCAGTGGTGCTCTGGGGGTTTTTGCAGCACAGTTTGGACCAAAATCCATATTCTGGTTTCACTGCTGTCTGCCTGGCCCTGGGGCAGAACTGGCACAGTGTGTTGGTTCCAGTGCAGTGTCCCCCCCTCGGGACTCCTTTGCCCTGTGCTTCCAGGCTGCTTCAGCTTGGCCAGAGGAACAGAGGAACCTTCTGCGGCTGCGGGGCCACGAGCCAGGGCTGGGCCTTCCTCCAGTTCCCACCTTCCTCCTCCTCCTTGCCTGCTGTGGACAGAACCAGTGCCTCAGAGCAGAGGTAGGGCCTCTACCCTGGGGGTGTCACCAGGGCTGGGTGACAAGGAGGGGTCCCAGAGGAGGGGAGGGGGCTCTGCCTGCTTTGCCTGGGGGCTGCTGGACCTTGGGTGTGGGCCAGCTCTGGCTGGGTCACTTGGGACAGCCCCGCTCCAAGGGAGGATTTTTGTCCATAGGGTGCCCAGCTGGAGCTGGGGGGGCTCATCTCGGGGGTCTTCTCCAGCTGGAGGGGCTGAGCCCCCCGGGATGTGAAGCTTGGAGACGATTCAAAGGCTGCCGTGGGGTGGGGGCTTGGCAGGGTGATCAGAGGGGTGCGACGGCTCGTTTGGAGGCAATGAGAGCTGTCTTGGCTGGGGATTTGGGGTGTGCAGGCTGCCCTGGCTACACCGGGGGTTCAGGGGCAAAAAAAAGGGTTTGCACCCTCGAGGGCCCCCAGAATAATTTGGGAGCTGCCTCTCCTCTTCCCCCGTCTCCCGGGAGCCCAGATCCCGTCTCCCAGGCACGTGAAAGCCGCTGGGATCTGGCAGCCGCGGCCGCACGTGTTTGACCCGGCAGCGTGCCCGGCCGTGGCCGGCCGCGCCCGTAAAACGCGCCCCGAGCTGAGCAAACAGCGGCGCCGGGGCAATGCCTGACCCTTGTCCTGCTGCGTGACTGAGCACGGCGACCTGGGGACACCGGCACGGCCCCTCGGACGTCAGCTGTCGCTCCCGTGTGCCGCGGCTCGGCGGTGGGTGAGGACACGCAGCGAGGTCCCGCGGGACGCCAGGTAATCAGTCCCCAGCCCGGCTTCCAGCGCGGGGGCGCCCGGGGACACGGCGGGCCAGGAGGATGCAGAGAGGGTGGCACAGCCTGTCCTGGCATCTTCCAGGGACAGCCATGCTGCATCCCAGAGATGTCCCAGCCCTGTCCCTCCCGAGAGGCGCCCGGAGTGGGCGTCGGGGCTGCGGGGGGGAGCAGCTGGTGACTCCACCGCCTCTCCCCGGCAGAGCATCCGTTGTCAGGCCATGGCAGCCCAGCCAGTCGGGGGCCAGAAGCCCTTCCACGTCGTTTCGCCCGTCCTGGAGAGCCTGCCCCTCTCCAAGGCCGCGGGCACCAAGGTCTTCATGAAGCTGGAGAACGTCCAGCCCGCAGGCTCCTTCAAGATCCGGGGCATCGGGCACCTCTGCCAGGATGTGAGTGTGGGCGTGGTGTGTGCAGGGGGCTGCTCCTGCCCTCAAGGGGGGCACCGTGGGGGGACACAGCCGCCCCCTCCCCTCCTTCTCTCCTGCCTTTCAGGCTGCCAAGAAGGGCTGCCGCCACTTCGTCTGCTCCTCAGGTAACTCCATCCCGAGCCGGGGAGATGCTCCTGAGGAATCTGGGCGCGTAGAGGGGGCCGAGCCGTGCCTGACCGCCCACACCCACAGGAGGAAACGCGGGTCTGGCAGCCGCGTACGCAGCCAGGGAGCTGGGGCTGCCCATCACCGTGGTGGTCCCCAGCAGCAGCGGCCCCACCCCCGTGCGCAAACTGGAGGAACTGGGGGCCACAGTCGAGATCTATGGCAAGGTACCCCCAAAACTGGGATCTGGGGGGTCCGGAGGGGGCTGAGCCTGACCTCAGCCTGCTCGTTGGTGCTTGGCAAACGCCATCCCAAAATGTGCCCCTCCTGCATCCCCTGTGCCCCAGCATCACAGCGGGCTCACCCTGGGAACCCTCACCCATTCTGGTGTCCCCCAGCCCTGCAGTGACGAGGGACTCATACCTGGGTTGTGAGGGCTGTGTGGAGCCCTGCTGAGCCCCCACTGCCCCCACCCAGGTGTGGGATGATGCCAACAGGAGAGCCCAGGAGCTGGCTAAAACAGAGGGCTGGGTCAGCATCCACCCCTTCGACCACCCCTTGGTGTGGTGAGTGCTGCCAGGACTCAGCTCCTGCCCCCGGTCCCCATCCCCGGCTGGCCCGGGGAGCCCCCCGGCTGCATCCTCCTGCCCCTCACCCTGCAGGGAGGGTCACTCCAGCCTGGTCCGGGAGCTGAAGGACTCTCTGGAGGCCAAGCCAGGCGCCATCGTGGTGGCGGTGGGTGGCGGGGGGCTGCTGGCCGGTGTCGTGGCCGGCCTGCACCAGGTGGGCTGGCAGGATGTCCCCATCATCGCCGCCGAGACGCTGGGAGCTCACAGCTTCCACGAGGCGCTCCGAGCGGGCCGGCTCGTCACGCTGCCCGACATCAGCAGGTGAGCAGCAGGCGGGCGGTTCGGCGGCGTTCAGCGAGGCGGCCGCGCCTTGACCGCCTCGCCCCGTCCTGTGCCAGCGTGGCCAAGTGCCTGGGAGCCAAGACGGTGGCGGCGCGGGCGCTGGAGTGCGCCCGGGAGTGCCCGGTGATCTCGCAGGTGGTGGAGGACACGGAGGCCGTGCGGGCTGTGGAGCAGTTCCTGGGTGAGTGGGGGTGGCGCGGACACCTCGGGGTGGCCGGAGTCAGGGTGCCGGGCGAGCTCCGACTCTGCGGGTGTCCCCAATGTCCCCCGGCCCGCTCCCCACAGATGACGAGCGGATGCTGGTGCAGCCGGCGTGCGGGGCCGCCCTGGCCGTGCTCTACTCGGGGCGGCTGCAGCGGCTGCAGAGCGAGGGGCGGCTGCGGACCCCGCTGGCCCCCGTGGTGGTCGTGGTGTGCGGCGGCAGCAACATCCACACGGCCCAGCTGCGGGCCCTGAAGAGCCAGCTGGGCATGGAGTGACACCCGCGCCGGGCAGGGGATGTGACAGAGCCTGGCTGGCGCGCTCTGCTTGCTTTCCTCCCGAAAGAACCAAAATAAAGCCTGCGGGTCGCGGGGCCGGACTCGTCCCGCGGCCTTTTCCAGCACACAGGCCCATGCAGGGGTGGGGAAACTGAGGCACGGGGCTCACGCTGCAGGCGGGGATGGAGGCAGGGTGTCTGTGCCGAGGGCGGGACTGGGGTCCGCACATCCCGCTTTTCCCCTGGGACACGCCAGGTATCCTCCTCTGCAAACCCCGCTCTCCTCCCTCCCCCTGCTCCTCCCCGGGCTGTTTGGGCTGCAGCTCCCCACCTCAATTAGCAAGCGCTCCCTCTCTGACTAATTACTTCGCTACTGTCTTTATGCATTATTATTCTAATGATTATTAATTATTACAATCCTCTCCCGTTCCTGCCACGCTGGCTGCGGCCAGACGAGAACAACGCTCTTGTTACGGTGATTTATCCGCGGGGATCCCCGGCCGGGTTTGACACCTGAGGTGCTCCAACATGCGGAGGGGACATACCCCATCCTAGACCTCCTAAGAGCCCTTTTCCCCTCCATCCCACTCTTTTCCCCCTTCTCCCTTTCCCCCAGGCTTTCCCGCTCTCCCTCATTCCCACTCCGTAGTGCGGGGTTTGCTTTCAGCCCTTTGCTGTGGCGCCTCCTGCGGTTTTTTCTGTGTCCTCCCAGCATTTCTCCCCTCTCCTTCCTCCCATTCCCGGCTGGTGTGGGGCCTTGCTCCTGCTGGTCCTTCCCAGCCCCACCTGCTTCCCCTGCTGATCCTGTGCCCTGAGCACCCCCCGGTGATGCTGGGCAAGGTGATTTGCTGCCCCAAAACGCCTCTCACCCTCCTCCCTGTTGGAGCAGAGCGATGTCAGCCCCAGGACCAGCTCACCCACATCCCCCACAAAGCCCTTTCCCCTGACCTGGCTGTCCACCCCCAGAAACCCCCTCCCTGCCCCAGCCCCTTGGCCCTATACCTCCCACCGGCCAGGCCACCTCCCCAGGTGCTTCGTGGAGGCCAAACCCCCATAAATCAAAACTCTGCCACTCCACTCTGAGCAATACCTTATGTAAAAAGGTGTTTCCAGGGAGCACCAAAGGCTGGAGAATCCTATTACGAGGCACGCTATTAATTATAAGGAGTCAGCCCAACCTACTCCAGCGATTTTTTATCCCAAGTCCAAAACCTGATTACTTTCCACCTTCTGCAGACCTTCCCCTTCCAAAAAAAAAGGCAAAAAGGTCAAGAAAAAGAAAAAAAGAAAGAATAGCATTGGTGTTTGCCCCAACAGCTTTTAAAAAGGGATTTATTCCCGTGGTTCTGCTCGGGGTGGGGGAGTGCAGGGGAGTCAGGAGCTCACGATGCTGTTTCCAGCACGGTCCCACAGATGGTGGTGGTGACAGGGGCAGGACTGTGGGGTTTGGGGTCACTCCCCCAAGCACCCCAACAGGGAGATTTTCCCCCTCCTTGCCTCCACGAGGGGCACTTTGGGTGCCAGCTGGGGTGGGGTCACCTGTGGTCACCGTGCAGCCGGAGCCAGGCAGGAACCCTGAGGGCTGGTGCCCTCCTGGCCCCTCTGGGCTGATGGGCACCCGGGTTTGGCTCCTGCTCCCAGCTGGGAGCTGCAGAGCTCCTCTGTGCCAGGCTCCCCCTGCCTTTGGGGGCTGATCCCATCCTCCTGCGAGCCTCCAGCCTGGCAGCTTGGAGCATCATCCCCAGCCCCTCCTGCAGCCTCTTCTGTCCAGGTCTCAGAGGTGGGGTGTCCTGAAAACAACCCTCAGCTCTGTGTCTTGAATTTTGAAATAATAATGGTGATAATAATAATAATAATGATAATAGCAACCAGTGTTCACCCACTGGTGGACCATTTTATACCCCTCAAAATGATGCTGTGAGGGGGTTATTTACCAGCATATCACCCTGTCCTTCTAAAAAGTCCCCATTGCCTGCTGACACCGACAGCCTGGAAGTGCTGGAGCCGAGGGGAGCAGCCAGCTGTGCTCCTGCCTCAGTTTCCCCATGTGGGAGAAGGTGTTTTCCTTGGGGGGCTGAGGGGACACCAGTGCTGGCCCAGCTGCTGGCTGAGGGCTCCCTCGGGGCTCGGCCTGGCTCGTTGGCCACCCCGTTATTAATGCCAGTAATGGTATAGGAAGGATAAATTCCACCACTTGGCTGAACAGAGAAAATATGCAGAGAAGTGGTTGGCTTTCCATAAATCATCGGTGCTCCGTGCTACAACCGAGCCAGGACTTAAAATTCAGGTCAGGAGAGAGGGACTCTCGTAAGCCAGCAAGGGAAGGTAATTTATTCTGTTTATATCGTTTTACTGCAAGACAAGGAGCAGGGGGGA
>VZRX01023761.1:104-11159 GCA_013398075.1 Notiomystis cincta
GCCCCCACGCCCTCCGGCCCTGCCCGGGCCCGCGGCGGCTCTGGGGACGCGGAGTTGCCTTTGGGCGATGCTGGAGCGCGGGGAAGGCGGCAGAGCGGAGCCAGCCCCGTGTCCGCCGTGTCCCGCAGGATGAAGGAGTGGTGGCTGCAGGTGGGGCTGCTGGGAGTGCCCCTCCTCGCCGTCTACCTGCACATCCCGCCCCCCCAGCTCTCCCCGGCGCTGCGCTCCTGGAAGTCCTCGGGAAGCTTCTTCACCTACAAGGACCTGAACGTTTTCTACAGAGGTGATGGAGCCCTGGGGTCATGGGATCGTCCCTTGGTGGCCGTTCCCAAATCCCTCCTGCTTTTTGCCGTCCTGGATCCGGCAGGGATGGATCAAAACATTCCTTGTACCTTGGTGGGAAGGATCCCAAGAGCCTCCCGTGGATCCCAGCATGGAAAAGACACTGGAAACCCTTTTTGCAGCAACCCAGAGGCTGCTGGAATTAATCTGGGTTAATTAAATCCCTGGGCTGATCATGGAGCCAGTGAGGTTTCCAGAGGGAACCGGTGGGAAGCTGCATTGGGAATCAAACCCATCCTTGGGTTTGGGGAGCAGAGGGAGAGGTGCCCCACGGGGGGGTGGGTGGATTCCCAGTGGGATGAGTCCCAGGAGGGGGGAATTTTGGGAAGAGCTGACTCGGAGGTGTCCCGTTCCCTCGGCAGATTCCAGCGGTGCCGTCGGCAGCTCCGACGTCGTGGTGCTCCTGCACGGCTTCCCAACGTCCAGCTACGACTGGAGCAAGGTGAGGCCTTGGAATCCCACAGCAAATCCCAGGATTTTCAGCTCCTGGGAATGAGCAGGCAGCACAGCAGGGGGTCAGCTGGGGGTGGGCCACGCTCCAGAGGAGAAGTCCCCAGATTTTTCCATGCACCCCATTCCTTTCCCAGTGTAGGATCCAAGCTCTTTTCATGTCTCCCTTTCCCACAGGGAGGAAAACACCCACAGCAATTCCTTGGCTTTTTTTGGGGAATGGTGTTGCTGTTTAGTGGGAAGTTTTGACCTCCTGCTGTTTTCTTGGAGCTGGAATGTTCTCCTGGGGTGACGGAGGGGCCTGTGGCCATCCATGACTGCTCATCACTGCAGATATTTCCTTTCTCCATTCCCACTGGATGCTCTTCTCCTCTTCCCAGATCTGGGAAGGGCTGACCCAGCGCTTCCACCGGGTGATTGCCCTGGATTTCCTGGGATTTGGATTCAGTGACAAGCCTGTGAGTACCCTGGGATGAGGATTTTCATGGCTGCTTTCGGCCCAGCGCTCTGGAAAATTGCTTTTTGCCATCGTTTTTCCTCCCATGGAAAAGGGATAAGCCATTACAGCAGTGGAAGGGGTGGGGAAGGTTTGTGGTGGACCTTCAGCTGGGTTTGATGGGACTCCAAAACACACCTTGACTCCTCTGGAGCACAGACAATGCTCCCATGGCCTCGAGGACATCCCAGGACATCCCCACCGCTGAATCCAGGCTCGCAAGCCGCTGGTTTCCACACTCCATCTTCCCACCTTCCTCCCTTGGGGTGTTTATTCTGGAATCCTGGTGGGCCAGGCTCTCACAGGGGCCCCTCTCCCACTTTTGCAGAGGCCCCATGGCTACTCCATCTTCGAGCAGGCCACCATCGTGGAGGGGCTGCTGCGGCACCTCGGGCTCCGCCACCAGAGGATCAACCTCCTGTCCCACGATTACGGCGACACGGTGGCCCAGGAGCTGCTCCACAGGTCCCTGCCCCTTGCTGTCTCCACCAAGCTGATTCCCAGCAGATAAGTGGAAGGATGTGGCACAGAATCCCCTTTTCGTTGTGCTTGAGGCATCTCAGGGCGCACCTGAGGGTCCCATCCATCCAATTCCCAAAGGAAATGGAGCTGATCCGACACTATTTGACCTCCTGGTTGGTGGTTTCTCGGAGCCTGGAGAGGTTTGGTTGTGTTTCACCTTCTTCTCTGCTGTCCCCAGGTATGAGCACAATAAAACTGGAAGCATCCTGATCAACAGCCTCTGTTTATCCAACGGAGGTAAGGTTTGCCTAGGGTGGGATGGGGATCCATGGGATGGGGATCCATGGGATGGGGATCCATGGGATGGGGTGGCCTTCCCCTCTCCATCACCCAAATCCCAAGGATTGCAATCAAGGTGCTGTAATTAACCAAGGAGCATCAATCCTGGAGCTCCCTGGGCCACTTTCATGGCACCATGAAGGGGAAAAACTGGGAGATGTGGAGCAAAATACTTCCAGCACTCCAGCTCCGTTCTTTGATGTCCTTCCAGGGATTTTTCCCGAAATGTACTACCCCCGCTTCATCCAGAAGGTGAGCTGCTCCCCCCTTAGTCATACTGAATCCCCAAATCCCAAAGAAACACCCTTTGCTCCCCTCTCTAGTCATACTGAATCCCCAAATCCCAAAGAAACACCCTTTGCTCCCCTCTCTAGTCATACTGAATCCCCAAATCCCAAAGAAACACCCTTTGCTCCCCCCTCTAGTCATACTGAATCCCAAAATCCCAAAGAAACACCCCTTGCTCCCCTCTCTAGTCATACTGAATCCCCAAATCCCAAACAAACACCCCTTGCTGCCCTCTCCAGTCATTCTGAATCCCAAAATCCTGAAGAAACACCCCTTGGAGCGCTGCTGTCGCAGCACCGAGACCCCGCGGGCACCTCGAGGGGCTGGGCTGGGCTGAGATCCGTGGGAAAAGCTCTCCCTGGAGGCAGGATTTATCCATGTATCCAATGCTGAGTTGTGCTGTCTCCTCTCTTCCCTTCTTCCCAAGCTCCTCAAGGATGGGGGGCTGCTGTCCCCCATCATCCTGCGGCTGATGAACTTCTTCTTCTTCTCCGGAGCGTGAGTCGGGTCTCGGGGGTGCTGGGCACGATCCGTCAGGGTGTGAGCCCAGTGGGAAAGGGGCAATGCAGGAATTAGAAGGAATTCCAGGCTGGGAGGGTGGGGAGAGCCTGGAATAGAATTCCCAGAGAAGCTGTGGCTGCCCCTGGATCCTTGGAAGTGTTCAAGGCCCTGTTGGAGCAACCTGGGATAGGGGACGGTGTCCCTGCCCATGGCAGGGGGTGGGACTGAAAGATCCTTAAATTCCCTTCCATGAGTCCATAACTCAGCATGGCAGGGGTTTGGCAGAGGAGCAGATTCCCTGGCACTGTCCCTGGAGAGATGGGATTGACCTGGACCTTTCCCTCTCCACAGTGGCCAAGCACTTCAGCTTAATAATAAACCACACTTTTCCCTGGACACTGCAATCCTGCTCTCCCATGAGTGCTGGAATTACACATTTCAGAGGCAACAAAACCCCTGCACAATCAGACTTCTATTTTTTATCAGTGTTAAAACCCCTCTTTTTCCCCCAAAAAAGCCCTTTCAGGCCATCCAACACTTATTCCCACTTACTTGTGGGACATCTCAGCACTTGGAGTTTTGCTGTGGAAGCGCTGGAATTTTTTGCCCTTGAGTAGTTTTGAAGTGTTTCCCTGACACAGCTGCTGCTGGGTGTCTCCAAATTCCTTTTTATTTTTTTTTCCCAGGCTTGGGGCAGTTTTTGGGCCCTACACACAGCCCTCACAGGCAGAATTTTGGGATATGTGGACAGCAGTGCGGAATAACGACGGGAATCTCGTTCTGGACAGGTACCTTGGCATGAATTCCTGCATGAGCTTCATGTCACACCTGCTCCGAGGTTCCCAGAGCTCTCCACAACTTCCAGCTGCTACTTCTGGAGTCTGGGATCAACCATGCATCCCAAGAAAGAGCTTGGGAGGGTGGTTGGGAGCAGGGATTCTCTGGGCTGATGCCAGGAGGGAATTGGATCTAGAGATGTGGAACCTGGGAATTTTTCTTTGGAGGTCAAGGGCTTGGATTTGGGAGGGGGGGTTGGTAATGACTGGGGCTAAAGCTATGGTAGGTCCCAGGATTTGCCCCTGGATTTGAAGCTTCTGGGCCATTCCCAGAAGTTCCAGTCCCAAACTTCCAGCTTGGAAGTTGGGAAGTTTTTTCTCCAGTTTGTGACTTTTAGAAGGATCTTGAGCTGGTGGTTGAGTTGGGAGAACAAACCCAGGGATGATGGTGTGGTGCTGCTTTCCCATGGGAAATGCAGATTCCCACCTGGATCTGTGTCCACAGCCCTGGGAGCAAATTCCAGGCTGGGCAGCACCCACTGCATAACAATGGATTCTTCTTCAGTATTTTGCAGTACATAAACCAGAGAAAGAAGCACAGAGAGCGCTGGGTTGGGGCTTTGATGTCTACCTCGGTGCCATGTGAGTAGGAATCCACTCCTTTTCTGCTTGGGATTGTTGGGAATTGCCTCCCTCACTTCCACTCATCAGCCTCTCATTGTTCTGAGCTCAAATCCAGGTTTTCAGCAGTGGTCATTCCCTGGTTCACAGCTGGTTCTCCAAGTGCTGCTCCAGGGAAGTTGAGGAGCTTTTCAAGCCCCGAAAAGTTTGTGGTTTGGAGGCTGGAATTTGAGGCCAGGGCAGACCAGCCCATTCCAAGCTGGTTTGTTCAGTGCTCCACTGGAAGCTTCCCAAGTTTTGTGGGAGGAGGGAACACTCCTGCAGGGCTCCTTGGCATCACTTTGGGGATGTTCTAATTAATGAATCCATTAATTTATGGACACAAAAGCTCTGTGCTTCCCTTGCAGTGCACCTCATCTACGGGCCCCTGGACCCTGTGAATCCACACCCGGAGTTTCTCCAGCTTTACAAGTAAGATAAAAGTGGGAATGTGCAAGTGGGGCTTCATTCCAATGGGATATTGTGCCTGCCTATTCCTTCAGTTCCATTCCACATTCCAATGGGATATTGTGCCTGCCTATTCCTTCAGTTCCATTCCACATTCCAATGGGATATTGTGCCTGCCTATTCCTTCAGTTCCATTCCACATTCCAATGGGATATTGTGCCTGCCTATTCCTTCAGTTCCATTCCAGGCTGGTTTTAATTCCCACTGTAACCTGCACAGCCAGGTGATTCAACTGGAGCAGTCTGGAAATTGGTTCTGCAGTTTAGGCACCAAAATCAGGATCTTCAGTCAATCCCCTGATCCTTTTTAAAGCCACAGAGGGAGGATTTGATACCTGAGGAAGTTTCCTCCTCCAAACTAACCTGAAGGAAATCCAGCACTTGGAAGTATCACAGGGAGCTGCTCCAGGCTTTATTTTAATCCCAAAAAAGGGCAGAATCCTGGCTGTGGAGGAGGGCTGAGGCTGCAGTAATTCCTGTGCTTAAACAATTCCATTTTCCCACCAGGAAGGTGCTTCCCATGTCCACAGTGTCCGTGCTGGATGATCACATCAGCCACTACCCCCAGCTGGAGGATCCCACGGGATTCCTGAACGCCTACCTGAACTTCATCAACTCCTTCTGAGCTGCTGCAGCTCACTTCTCACTCTCTGCTTCCCAGTCAGCCTTTAGGGGCAGGAAGAACCCTTGGATTTATCTCCAAGGTCTGACACTACACTCACACCCTCATCCCAGGCTGCCAAACTGAGTTAAATCCTTGGAAAAATGAGAGGAAAAGCAGGAAATGCTGGCAGCTCTTCCAGTCCTGCACTCCCCCTTATTGAACTCTGGATTTAGAGAGGCTGGGGTTTAAATTAGCATTAAATCAGTTTCTTCCTTCTTTCCTCACCTTGACTTGGGAAGAAACACCTGTTCATCCATCCCAGTTTTCCATATGGGATTTTTCCCAATTTGAGCCCAGGAAAAGGCTGCCCTGAGGTTTGGTTATTATCTAAGCCTCAGAGAATTGAATCTGCCTCAAGAGATGGAGTTTAATCTCTTTCTGGACATTGATTTTTCTGTGTGGAAGAAGAGACAGTCACAAAAATATTGCAAATTTGGAGGTTTGGGATGGGTTTTAATTGTTTATGTTGGGAATTTAATAGCATCCCTTTAGGAATAAGGGGTTTTTCCTTAATAAACAGCCATTATGGGCTATTTTTTCTGTACTGGAGCAGACAGAATTAGAACAAAAAAAAAAAATTCTATTTTATTAACAGTAATTCATATGAATTCCACCACTTGAACCAGTGTTTATTTTCTGTTAATAAAAAGCAATTTTGACAAAAATCTGATTCCTTTTTCTCACCCCCTGCACCTTTTCATCTCCCCTGCAAGTGGCCAGAGATGCCATAAGTTAGGTGGGGATGTGTCACAACGAGGGAAGGGACATGGGAATGGCTCAGTACCAGCCAGCCACTAATGGAACATCATACAAAATACTTCCCAAATCCAGGAATTAAAACCTACATGCAGAAGGACAGCCAGGAAAAAAGAGGGAATTCCAGGAATTGCTGAGCTGCAACTCTCAGCCCACGGCAGCCAGGATGACATCGACGGACGTCTCGTCCTTGCTCCTGACTGTCACCTGCATGGTCACACCGTCCCCAAGTGCCAGCCTGGACCTGACCAGCACGTCAGAGCCACCTCTGTACACACCTGGGGCAAAGCAACACGCACAGGTCACCTGGGGACAGGCTCAGGGAGGGTGAGACAGCTTTAGTCTTCAGCCAGGCTCTGCAGGGGGGTCACAACCCTGTGGAATCCCCCAGGGTGGGGGAGAGGGCTTGGAAAGCTGGGAAAGGCCCTGGGGGTGCTGGTGACAGTGGCTGGACATCCCCAGGTGGGCAAGAGGCTGCTGGCACCTGGGATGGAGCAGCCCCAGGGTGGGCACAGCCCCAGGGCAGGGACTGTCCCCTGAGGGACACCCTGGAGGGGCTGGAGGGTGACCAGGGAAGGGTGTGGAGCCCCAGGAGAGGCTGAGGGAGCTGGAAAAGGGGCTGAGCCTGGAGCAAAGGGGGCTCAGGGGGGACCTGGTGGCTCTGCACAAGTCCCTGACAGGAGGGGGCAGCCGGGGGGGTCGGGCTCTGCTCCCAGGGAATGGGACAGGAGGAGAGGGAACGGCCTCAGGCTGGGCCAGGGCAGGGGCAGGGTGGATTTTGGGGAAACTCCTTCCTGGGGAAAGGGTTGCCCAGGGCAGTGGTGGAGTCCCCATTCCTGCAGGGATTCAAAGCCCTGTGGGTGTGGCACTTGGGCAGTGCTGGGAATGATTTGACTCAATGACCTCAGAGGACTTTTCCAACCTAAACAATTCCATGATTCCAGAAGGAGCTGTGGGTGCTGCAGGGCAATTCAGGACGTCTCTGCAGCAAGAGGAACTTGAGAACAAGATGCTCCCAAAATCACCCTTCTGAGATAACCTCAGGTGAGCAACTGAATTATCAGAGCTTCTCCACCATTCCCAAAGGTGGAATTCCTGAATTCCAAGAGCTTGGCCTGAGCACATCCACAACAGAGGGCTCCAACAGAGGGCTCAGCTGCCTTCAACACTGGGTCACTTCTGTTTTTTACAGAGGAAAAAAATCCTCTTTCTACAGAGAAAAACCTCCCAAAATAACTGCAGGATCTCCTAAATTCTTTCTGTTCATTTAGAAAAATCCATGGGGACATGGAAACATGGAATTCAGCAGCAGGAACACTTACCAGCCAAGAAGAGGGTGTGGGAATTTTTGTTTTCTGGTACTTTATCTGACCTCTCACAGGGCTGCATGCCCAGGAACTTGATGATGTTATTGACAGCCTCTGCATTCAGACATTGAAAATTATTCCAATTAATTATTTATGGCACTAAATAAAACCCCAGCATGGCAGATTTACCAGGTAGGGTGACCAATAAATGAGGGATTCTCTCACCATCCAGGGTTTTAATGGAACTGAGTGCAAAGGTTTCTTCTTTTTCGAAGTCATCTCCCACCTCTTCCCAGGCAGCTGCAAAGTTGGGCTTTAAAACTTTCTGGAGATGATCAGACACTGTCAGCTCCAAGTCTTCCAACTGGGAGGAAAAAAAGGGAAATTTCCAGGCCAGTTATGGAAATGATCCTCACCCTGGAAAGGCAAAGAGAGCCAGCAGAATTTTGCCAAGACAATGCCTGGCTTTGATTCCAGGAGAAGCATGTAATAACAGCTTCTAAAAAGAGAGAAAAGTAGTGTTTATGGTGGTCATGTGTAAACTTTAAAAAGATTTACCCAAAACATCTGTGAGACTAAAGGAGAGCAGCAAATGAGGCCATCACTTGATGGATCAAAGCCCTTTACAGCCCCTACTGGGCTTCCATGGAGAGGCTTCCTCAGAATCCATGGAATCCCAGGATGGTTTGGGTTGGAAGGATCTTAAAAATCATCCAGTTCCACCCCATTCATGGCAGAGACACCTTCCACTGTCCCAGAGTGATCCAAGCCCTGTCCAGCCTGGCCTTGGACACAGCCAGGGATCCAGGGGCAGCCACAGCTTCTCTGGGAATTCCAGCCCAGCCAGGAATCCCTTCTCAATCTCCCATCCAGCCCTGCCCTCTGGCAGTGGAAGCCATTCCCTGTGTCCTGTCCCTCCAGGCCTTGTCCCCAGTCCCTCTCCAGCTCTCCTGGAGCCCCTTCAGGCCCTGCCAGGGGCTCTGAGCTCTCCCTGGAGCCTTCTCCTCTCCAGGGGAACATTCCCAGCTCTCCCAGCCTGGCTCCTTTATTTCCTCCAATACCTCCTGGGATCTGACTCTCCCCCCATCACTGACCACACCCTTAACACAAGTTCTGATGTTTGAGGTGCAAAGATTTGGGCACAGTTCTGCAAACAGACAATGGAAGTTGTTTCTTCCTTCCCTCCTCTCAGCCCCCACAGGGCACTAAAACCTTGACAGAAATGAGGTTTTGGGGAAGGATCTAAAAATGCCATTTTACAGCATTTTGGTGTTTCAGGCAGACCTGCCTGTGATTGATTTGGGGTTTTGAGAGGAAATCTGACCTGATGGCCACATTTATCCCAAATTAGTGATGAGGGAAAAGGGAACAAATCCTGGACTTACCACATATTCATCCTCATACCCATCCTCTTCTGGCAGCCCCGTGCTGGGGTCACAGTCCCTCACTGTGAACTTCATGGTGCAGCTGAAGGTACAAGTGACTGGGAAGAGAGAGAAATCTGGGATAACTGGGGCAGATTCCTCAGCTGGAGCCCTCTCTTCCCCCAAAGAGACTGGAATATCCATCAGTTTTGCCCCAGGAATACAGATGTGGCCAAGGCAGAGTATTTTAATATTATTTTTCCCTTTGATTTTAAAATAAAGACCAAAGGAGGAGCTCAGAGAGTTCCAGGGGTAACGAGTCACTGATTCCAAATGCTGCCATGAAATCTAGCAGGAGAAATTCCCCAAGGATTTCTGACAAATGGGATATGATCCAAGCCCACAGTTCAGCAAATTCAGATTAGTTCTAATCTTCCCTGGTATTAAAATAATTTAAAAATCCACTCCAGTGACAAGTCATGGGAATAACTACAAACCTAGTGGTGTTTAAGTGAGGTTAAGGAAAGAAAGGGAAGTTTCATGCCCAAGAAAATCTCATTCCTACATTTTGTAGTTGTTCCTGATTCTCTAAAGAGAGGAAAATTTTCATTAGTCCATTAAATAAAGCCTTGAAGTAGGAATATTTTTATTCTGTCTGCATTTTCTGGTTCTGTTCTTGAACACTTTCAAACATCCATGGTTTTAAATGTGCTCCTTTCATTGATTCCAGGCAGTAAATCCAAATTTCCATTACCTGCATGCTCTGCACTCCTCTTTAACATCCCATTTTAAATCACCCAACAACCACTGATTATTTATCACAATTATTTTGCTAAAAAACAATTTTGTGACACACACACAAAAAAAGCCCAAACCAGCCAAGAACCTCAAGGCAAACAAAAATCCCACACTCCCAATTCTTGTCATTCTCCAAAATTTTCATTTGAGGGATTTGCTGGGAATTCCTCACCTGCAGTGGGGTCATCCTGGGGGATCCTGACCAGGGTGTAGCACATTCCAGGCTGGTTGTAGGCCAGGCTGGCAGCTGGGATGCAGCAGATCACATCAAAAGCATCTGATGGCTCCATCTGCACCGTGACCCTCTCCAGGAGCTGATCGTTCAAGGTGTTTGTGCAGTCAAACTGCAGCAGGGAACAGGGAAAAAGGACCTGGAAATGCTTCCCCATCCAGAGTTTTTTCCTCCTGAACTCCTCCAAGCGTAGAGCCAACTTCCTGCGTTTTGACTGACTGTGCACCCTGGGAGAAGGGTGGGAATTCCCTCACCTGGAAGACGATGTGGTTTGGGAACACGTGTTTGATGCAGCGGACGAAATACTCTGTTTCTGCTTCTGTCAGCTGCACTGCCTCTGAAGACTTGAACAGGGGACCCAGGCCCTTAAACTCGGGGATGGCTGCCAGTTGTTCTGTGCAGGAAGGAAGAGATCAACAGCGACAGGTTCTGATCCTGTCATCGTCCCACAGAACCCCAGGATGGTTTGGGGTGGAAGGATCTTTAAGGATAATTCAGTTCCAAGCCCTGGACACCTCCCACTGTCCCAGGCTGAGCCAACCCCCAGTGTCCAGCCTGGCCTTGGACACTGCCAGGGATCCAGGGGCAGCCACAGCTGCTCTGGGAATTCCAGCCCAGCCAGGAATCCCTTCCCAATCTCCCATCCAGCCCTGCCCTCTGGCAGTGGAAGCCATTCCCTGTGTCCCTCCAGGCCTTGTCCCCAGCCCCTCTCCAGCTCTCCTGGAGCTCTGGAGAGCCACTGATCCTTTCCCCTACCTTGAAATATGTCCTGGCGTGAAGGAGCCACTTTCTCAGGTTTGCTGGTCACCAGGGCAATCTCTGGGGAGAAAAAAGCAAAGATCTTGTGCTCTGCCTCAACTAAACCATGCAGGAGGTTAAATGCCATTAAATCTCCACTAAATACTCCTTTTATTAATATTCCTTTTATTTGTTATATTCCTTTTATTAATTATCTTCCTTTTACTCTATTCCTTTTATTTATTCTGTTTTTTTAATTCTATTCCTTTTATTTATTCTGTTCCTTTAATTTATTCTTATTATTCCTTATGTTCCTTTTATTATATTCCTTTTATTTATTCTATTCCTTTTATTTATTATGTTTTTTAAATTCTATTCCNATATTCCTTTTATTTATTCTATTCCTTTTATTTAT
>VZRX01023763.1:0-10478 GCA_013398075.1 Notiomystis cincta
CTAACCCTAACCCTAATGGCACTGGAAGGGGGTGCCTGAGGAAGTGGGTGCAAAGCCTAAATTTATACAATGGGTGTGCAAAGTGTTGAAGTGTAGTATTCTCTGGAATTTGTTTCAAAGCATAATTATTGACATCATAATGCCATCTGTAAGTAAACTTCGTTGCAGTAGAACTGCACATTTAAATCGCACTGCACACGTGACATTAATCACTTGTTTTTTTCAACTGTAATTGTTACACTTCTTCAAAATTTTAATGGATTGAGGTAAGCCTGATTTCTCAAGCAAAGTAGAGATTGTAACCACAATCCAGCACTAAAGCTTTTTCAGCAAATAACAAATAACATTTTTATCATGCTGACAGTCACAAAAATAGCATGGAATAAAAAAGCTGTTAAAACCTTTTCTCCTTCCTTAGATAGCTGTGTAAGTCACCTGTAGCCTAAGATTCATAACATTTTTTTTATCCTTACCAGGCAAGGAGTAAGATAATTGGTCTGTCTGATTGTGTATCTGTTTCAAAAGCATCAAGACAATATATGCAATAGAATCTGAGGGGGGAAAAAATCACATTGTAAAATGATAGATGATAATATGCCCAACAGGTAAACTTTTTCTATGACAGGGTTAGGGATCAAGGTTACAGCTAATAATGTATTGCAGAATACTGTAATTGTCTGGAATATTTTCTGATTATGTTCTTATTTCTAAAATAGTATTTTGATGTAGTGTAGCTCTTCTTAGGTTCTGATAGTTATTAATAAATATATGTCCTTTAGTACAAGTAATCTGTTCCACATAGGAAGAATATATTGTTCAAAATAAGAAGGCATGCTTCATTTTATAATTGGTCGAAAACTCTTGAGAAATAGTTGTTCATTCTGGAAAGTACTGTAGAGAATAAATTGCCTCTTCTGCTTCAAAAATCTATGAAGTCTTATCTTTTTGATTCAAGGTTTTCCTCAAAAAGTAAATTTAGAGAGCAGAAAATTCTGCTATCTTTTATGTAGTAAGTAAAATATTAAAGGAAATTACATCAAAGATTTAATACTGTGGATTTTGTTTTGTTTTATTTTGCCAGTGAACCTATTAGTGCCTATTCTTTTAGACTCATACTTTTTTCTTTTTTTTTTCCTTTTCTAAAGTTTAATAAAAATAAATTCCCTCTGAACTAAATCCTAGCAAATCTAATCAAAGGCAGTCACTTCACTAAGGGGAAGCAGGGGGTGGGGAGGAACTAAATTACAACTTTCTATGAGATCCTAAAAAGCAAAATGGAAAAAAGCCACAGTCAATATAATAAATCATAACATCATAGAGAGCTTATTTGGAGGGAGTTAAGGAGTGTTGATTAAGGAGGTGTTGGTGTTAAGGTTGTAATCAGGCAGCCATTTCAAGCCTCACTTTCACAGCCTGCTGACATGAAGGAATAACATTTATTTTGTGAACAGTTATGTGACTGAAGTCAGAGACAGATGAGAAATGGATTCCCTCCCCCCCTCCCTTATTTCAGCTGTAGAATAAAAACATGTAAAGGCTTTATGAGTTATAAAATAAGATGTGTTTTATGATTTTTCTCCTCACTTCTCCAGGATGAAAGCTACCTTTTCCAAATATGCAAATTAACATCTGTATAAGCAAAACCTGTAAAAAATAAAATGGACTCTTCACATGCTCACATCAATCTCTGTGTGTACATGTGCATGTGAAAATGAGAGCCTAATAAACTGCTGGATGGGAAATCTGCAAGTAAAGGCCTTGTTCTTCCCTCGCATTGTGTAAATTGAAAATAATTCTGCTGAATTCAGTAGACACAGATTTGCTGCAAAAGTGGTATCTTATCTCAGAGAAAATAACTAAAAGGCAGTGATACCTCACACAGTTGTGTGTCCAGTATTTTACACTGGTGAAAAAAATATCTGATTTTCATCTAATTTTACTACTCTGCATAGTTTGAATACTGTGTATTATAGGAAAAACAGGATGACACGTAGGCTTGGATGAGAATGTCATGGTGGAACAAAGTCTTTTTTTTCCTCTAGCAAACCTGTGTGTATATGTGCAAATCCAAGTCCAATGTACTGCAATTCACTGCTTGAATTATGTGTATGCCAAATATGCTCTGTCAGTGGAGCTCACCCTAATCTCCAATTTCATTGGAGCTACTGAGGATATACCAGCAGGAACACCACTGGTGTTATCTTAAAAGTCTGAGGATATGTGGGGTATTTCACAGGGGAAAGGTAGTGGCTTCCATCAGATCAACTAACACAGCTGTGAAAAAAAGGATACACTTTCAGGCAGAGAAATCACATGTAAGATGTTTAAAATGGCCAAACATGATTATATGATATTGATAATGTTAGTCTTCTGTATACTAAAATGCTTTGCACTGAATTAAATATTGAATTAGAGGGGTTCCAACTCATATAAGCTCCAGCTAAGCTGCCTTATTGGAGAAGATGGCTATTTACTCTATCTCACCTTCCAAAAAGTTGTGTTAGCAATATGATTAGGTATAAAAATTCAGAAATTATGCATTGTCCCAATTTAATTTTACTCTAAATGAAACACTCAGGAAAGCTGTAGAAGAATAAAAAAAGTAATACTTTAACAGAGGCAAATATGACTGAAGAATAACCAGATTTAGGAAAGAGACTGAAGGAATATCCAAAGGTGTCCTTGGCAGTATCCATGCTCTGTGTTCTTCTTGTATGGTTCTGCTTTAGGATCTCTTATGGAAAATGAAAATGGAGAGAAGGAGATGGAAAAATAGAAGAAAATTTACTTTCTAGTCTAATCTTATTCCAACTAAGCCTACTATAGATTTTTTTTGCTTAATAAAATATTAGATTAAAAAGAACAAATGTTCAATAGCAGACATCCATTCCAAATTAGGGAAGTAAAAACATGAAAAGAATCATGATCAACAATGATGTAGAAAGAGGCAATGTAAGCAAGCACACAATGAGAAATCAGACACTCTTCAACTTTATGACTGAAAGACATAATGAATTAAGAAGGAACATTAGCATATGTGAAAGCTTTGATTGAAAAAATAGGGATTCAAAAACCACCCAAAAAGGCATTACAATTCAAAGTGTCTGTGGACTTACACAAAAGGCAAACATTTTGGAAGAAGGGATAACATTTTTTTTCTGGTTTTGGGTTTGTTGGTTTTTTTTTTTCATGTAATAAATGTGTACCAGGAGATTAGAGAAGCACAAGAATATAAAGAGAAATTTGCTGGGTTTTTCTGAAAGTGCTTTTGAATTCATGGGTACCTGTAAATTTGCAGTATAAATTGAACACAATTTTTTAAAAAAATTGTGTGTGACATTTAAATTTTAATGTCTACAAATTGAAGAGGATCATATATACTTAGGAAGAAAAAGGTCTTATCTTCTAAACCCTCTCATACTTATTTGAAAATTCATGTAAAAAGCCATTTATAAACAATTCCCAGGGAATGGAATTACTGCAAAACACAGAAAAGATTTTCTATTCAGAGATACCTTCCAAATTGGCTCAGATCACCCAGGCAATTGATACAGCATGATCAGAACAGAAAACATGGTTACACTATTAGTGTAACTCCCCAAGTCAAGGCCACTCCTTAGCAAATTACTTTCTACATAACCATACAATGATTTCAAATTTCCCCATTCCTTAAACCAAATTGCAGCAATGTTTACCTAATATACACTAATTAATCTTGGCATCTTTATATATAGTCCACTTAGAAAAAAGTACTTTGGTCTCCTCAGGGGAACTTCATGCCTCAGTGGAAAACTTCTTGAGGACTTCATCAAGCACACCAGCTTTTACAGGCCTATTATGCAGGAGTTTAAGTAGATCTCAGGTCATGAAAATGAGAGTGCAGGTTGTGCAGTTCCATTGCTGAATGCATGATTGTCTTGCCTCCAAACATCCAGGCTGGAACTCAGCTACAGGACCTGCACCGAGGGCATAATTGAATCATAAGGACTAACATGGTGATGAAATAATGTGTATTAAAATTGGATTGCACATTCACTGCTTTTTTGCACAGAAGATGTTGAAACATTCTGACAGTTCTGAAAGTATGAAGACTACAGTGGAGCTGATCAGAATATAGAGTAGGAGCGTAGAGACTAGAATTTCTAGACTCTAGGACAGTGCCCCAGGGGTTTTAAAGATGGGTTTTGTTGCTGTATTGAGCAGCAGGGTAATGAGGTAGTGTTAACTGCAATGACTTGACTGAGGGTCTGTTAGCTCTTACCTTTCTGAGTGTTAAAACACATGAATTCATACTGACATAACTCCTGAAGCTGAGTAATCAATAATGAATTCAATAATATTTAATTTCTTTTCATTTGTTTTCCATTAATCATTCAAATTCTCAACTTTTACTCCCCAGAACGATAAAGGTTAGAACTTTTCCCTTGATCTAATTGATGACACTACAATCAAAGTGCAGATAATTGTCTATAATTGCATGCTGGAGCCAAACTGCGAAGAGAAGGTTAAGCACTTCAAGAGGAGACGAAGGAATGCAGGACTGGCAATTTCTCTGCAAGCACCCTGCAGAAGGGTCATCCCACCCCTTGGACTGCTGCAAGGCCATAAAATGCCCTTTTGGTGTGCTCTAAAACCAGGAGGGAATGTTGCTCTGAAAGATTGAACATAAAAATTCCAAATCATGGCCTTGGCCTTTGTTCCAGCTGCTCTGCGAAGACAGAGACATTCAAAGGAATGGGAATGCTCTCCACAAAGCCTCCAGTGTGAGGCAGAGATTTTGTGCTACTGTTTAAATCAGAGTATTTAATATGTGGACATGTGTTCAGCACTGCTCAATTACAGTAGCTCCACATATTTTCATGGTTTGATGCCTCAGAATAGAGTATCTTTTAAAGGACTTCCTGAGCATGGCTAATTCCTTGCTGAATCAGCTGGACTGGTGGAGACTCAATTTTTACAGCTGTCTCAGCCTTTCATTCCAGAAAAGCTTCAAAATACTTAGCAGTGAATCAAACTCTATGGTAACTTATTGGTAGGATTTTGCTGAAATGATAGAGTCGCTACAGCAGTAATTCCCATTTCCATAGCAAAATTCTGTTTTACTTATCCAGCTATTTCAAAATTGTTATTGGAAAAGAATAATTTCTCAGGTTATTTTTTCATTCATTAGACCTTCTATGTTTTTAAAACTTAACATATTTTAAAAGACAATTGCATAGTTTTAATTCATCAGCAATATTCAACCAAACAACATCATTGCTTTATTAATTCTGATTGAAACTGTAATTGGTTTTGCCTTTTGTTTTTTTCTTACTTCAGCCCTAAGCGCAGCCTAAAAATTCTTCATGTCAGTTTGAAGGTGTAGAGCCTGACAATTAAAAAAATCAGTGATTTACTGTGTAATTGGAAGTTCTGATTTGTACTTTCACATACCCTGCTTCTTGGTAGAAGAGCCAATTTTGAGCTGCTCCTGCTGTATACAGCTCTCATTCACAGGATCTCTTAATGAGAATAATTGCATAAATAAGTAAATATGGTATTTATACCTTTCATCCTGAGAAAGCATTGCAAAAGCAGAAGCAAAGCAAATACTCCTCTCTGAAGTATATGGGAGGATTCCATCCACCTAAATTCTCAGCCACATTTTTCAGGTAATTTTTTAAAAAATATGTCTATTCAACCCAAAAAATGATGGACTTCTAAAGATATTTGAAACCTAAAGTATCTATCCATGGATTTTCATCATAAGTCTCCTGGAAGAGGTTGTTGTTATTCATTATTTTGGGCCAAATCTCTTTCATATCTCTTCTAATGTATTCTCTTTATCATAATATTTACTTTTATTTATGCTGTGGTAATAGTAATTAGATACAGAGTAAAATGGGGCATTATCTCCCAACTGCTTATCTTTCTCTGTCTGTCGTTATCCCAAAGCATTCTCAGAAAAACACCAAAATAAACCCTGAACCTTTCTGAGCTCCTGGGGTGCCATTCTGCACACTGAATTTACTCTGTCATTTACTATGAATGTGGGCATGCAATATCATGTAGAAATTGGACTGAAGGATTCAGATTAATAGTAGGAAGAATGTCTGGAATTGTGAGAAAATATATGTATTATTTTTTGGAACTTATCCTTTTGGGAACAATATTTAAAATGCATGCTTCCATTTCTATTCTTGCAATTTCAACACTTCTATGGTAGATATCACCTCTAATTATCAGGGAACTCCCATTAGTCATGCACTTAGATATCAGAGTGACTCCAGTGGTAGCTGCTCAAACCCAATTAGAAACTTAACTAAAAGTACTATAAACCAGACTGGTTTTTTACTGGCAGATGAAAGTCAAGAATATAAATGAGAGCAACTTCCAAAATGCTTCTAAACAGTAATCTTAAATCACTGTGCTGCTTCCTAAAATACAATTTTTGATTGTGAGAATATGTATTTATTATTAAGAGTGGTTTTGTTACCCTTTGCTTGCTTTCCCAGGACTGGGTGAACGTGCACGGCTCTGAACAATTAACAATTTGATATTCATATCCCAGGTTACCTCCTCTCACTATTTCCTACAAAATGCATTAGATAACTTTTGTTGCCCGCCCTGTAATAACCCTCAGCTGTTTCCAGTCTCTCTTAGGGTGTTAATATTTCATTTATAATCACACTCTGTGAGGTGTAAAAATATTTACGAATGTGTATAAGGCAACAGAACATTTTTCACATTTGAGTCTTTGTAAGTATAGCCCTAAACACAAAACACCCAATGTAGATTAATTTTTCTTTTACCTTTCAGATGCTTGATTCAGACCCCAAAAGCTTAAATCAGGAGTGTTTTTCAGTGTGTAAGTGCTCTCATGTCCATACACTTCAGCTGCTTATGCAGCATATCTATGTTTCTTGTTTATTAGTTCCCCATGCTGATGACCACTTATGTGATTATGTATTTTATTGAACTGGGACTGCTGAGATCAAAGTTAGAAATAAATGAGTACTGCTGAATATGGGTAAGTGCACATATCTACTGAATTGTTTAAATAATTTAGATTAATCTGTCAAAAAGCAGGAATCACATATGAGAAAGACACCTGTGGATTTTAGAAATCAGGTCTGGTGGCTGATTACAGTATTTTAAAGAAGAGCTTCTTCAACAGCTTTATGCCTAGGAGTTGTGCAAAGCAGAAAATTGTTTCTACTGAATGGGGTAGTAAGAGCTTTATACTGTGGAAGTTAAACATCTCTCAGAAATGAAAGTATTCATAACTTCCATTTTAGCTTGCTGTAGAATAGCTCATGAAACTGAAAGATCAGCAAGAACTTTCAGATAATTTTGTCTGGTTTTATTTCCTTGCTGTATGCAGGACCATTAAAATATTCTTTTATCTAAAGTATAATTAGGAGACAACTACACTGTGAACAGCTAAATCATTTAACTGCTTCAGAAAAAAAAAAAAAAAGGTAATCTTGAATTTCATTCAGAAAGCTTTTGAATGAAGAAATTGAGGGCTACAATTTTATTCTTAAAAGAAAGCTTTTCTTTCTGGGATAAGCTACAGAAAACTAGTTTGACTCACACAATTGTGTTGCACACAAAATGTATTCAATAAAGAGTAGATCAATATTGTACATAGACATTTTCACATTTAAATTTTCTTTCTTCTCTCTGAACACTTCGGGCCAGCTTTCTTCCTTTCATAATTCTGTTCTCTGATACCTTTAAGTCTCAATTAGTGATACTCTGAGTGTTTCTGCATCTGGCTCACAAAATAAATGCCTCCCTACAAAAGCACTCCACTTATTACTTCACAAAGGAATTCTGATAATTCTACATTATTAAGACTCATAAGTAGATCAATAGAGAGAAATGAATAAATTCAAATGCATTATGTCATAAGAAGAACACATCATGCCTCTGACAACTGCTGACTTACAGAGGCAGAAAAAATGAAGTGAACTGGTATTAAGTTAAAAAAATCTGGTCAAACCCACTCATTTTACTGAAAAATCATTTTAATAAAAGATTATTTTGACAATCAGAATAAGATGATCTGAATGTTATTTTTCCTGTTGAATTTCTAATACTGCTTATGTGTTCTTAATTGATAATTTTATTTATTCTGAGGATTAAACTAGATTTAAAAAACAGTGGGATGTAATCATGATGTACCTGTTTTATTAGCATATAAATAGGCATAGCATTTAAGAAATATCAAAGGTAAAAATATATTTTGTTCATAAGCATATGATAAAATGAAATGATTCTTAATTGTTTTCTCTTGTTTAGTACCATGTCATTGAGTAACTCCTCTGACTTTTGTAAAAATGTCCAAGTTTTCAATGCCCTGTAAAACAGCAGTGGATATGTGTGAGCTCAGAGGCCTAATTACAAATACTCCTTGAAAAAATAATCTTGCTTTCTGTTCCCCTGCAAATCTAAGACCATTTCTAATTATTAACATTTTTATCTCAAATGCTTAGAAATGTGTCTGTTCTCAAGACTTTCTGAGCACATTAAAAAATTGTTAATCAGTCCTATTTTTTTTTTCTTTTTCAATGAGACTTTTAAGAACTGAGTTTAATAAGCACATATTTCTTAGTTCTGTTTTACAGTACTTTTCAAGTGACATGATGAAGCTTGTGACATAATCACCAGGTGAATCAGCACCTTCTCCCTGTAGGTGCTGGGCTCAGGGCAATCACTGCTGTGATAAGACTCAGGCAACCCAAACTTTTGGGGATTCTTATTTCTCTTAGCCAAAATATGTCCTGTGAACTAAGATGTTCTGAATCAAAATTTAGATGGACTGTAGCTGGGAACTCTCACGTGTTTTGAACTGAAAAGTGTTATCAAAGATTGGACTAATCACCTTTCTCAATTTTTTTTAAAGAAAAAATACAGTATGAATACTAATTACATGATTTGCATGTGACTGGGGAATATTCTGTGCCCAGCACACGTCCTCTGACTCAGGGACAATTTTGGCCAGTGGCATGAAAGAGACTGGCCATTACTCTGATAGAATCTCCCCTCCTTCTAGAGGTAGATTTGTGCAAAGCCTACCTGTAATTGAGAAAATACACTTGCTAAACTACATGTCACTGACTTCAATGTGGTTGGGAAGCATTTATGTTGTGTTAGCAGAAATCAATATTAATGGTTTTTTCTGTGACATGAATAGAACCTTAAAAAATTACTTAACAGCCACTATAAAGCATAGCCATAGTTTTGAGCAAACTAATAATATGAGATGTGGTTCCTTGTCACCTTCTATTCTTCACCTCTGTTCAGAAAAATAATTTTGTTGCTGTTTTCATTGTTAGACTTGTTCATATAAGTAACATTTTGTCCCTGTAGAACAAGGACTTTTCTATTGAACTTTTTATCTTTTTTTTTTTTCAGATATGATCTAGAGAAGGTAAGGAAACAAGATGTACCCCTACATCTCCTACACCCAATATATCTTCTCCCAAGAAAGACAGAGAAACAGAATAAATAAATAAGAAAACACTTCTATATTCTTTCTGATTTCATCACATCTTACCATGAGCATAGAGCCTTAGAAAGCAGAGATAAGTGCCATGGCATTTTTCTTAATTGTGAAGGACAGTTCTCCTTTGTGTTTGAATGGTGTGCATGATCACAGGTGACAGAAACATGCCATGTTTCTTCATGTGCTTGATCCAGGAGAACTCTAATTAGCTGAATATTTACCAACCACATACCACTGTCCACACACATTTTCAAATTTTAATTAATCTGAAATTCTGTATAGCTGATTTTTTTTTTTAAATCTATATCCCCAAGTACCGAGCAATCCAGTCTTACTTGCCTTTGCAACACTGCAATTCAAATTCTGCTAGATACAGGATTCTGCCAGCAACAAATGAACCCTAGGATGCTGATATGAGAATAATTAAGATTTAGAAAAGGAAGAAATATATATACCAATTTCATATGTTTTTGAATTTACTTATGGATTCAACACATACATTTGTGTGAGGAACATTTTATCATAGCAGTTTTTTGGATGAGACGAATTATTGAAGAAAATCTTTGTTGTTTTATGGTTCCAACACATTCCCATTAAGTAAATGAAAATTCATATCAAATCATAAAAAATTAATTGAACTTTTGAGTCAAAATCTGCTATTTAAAAACACTATATATAGAGACCATTAAGATTAATAATGTCTTTATGAGCTGAAAGCAAAACAAGAGGAAGAATTTTCTCCAGAAACAGGGAAATTGTTCAATTTCTCTTTCCTTTTTTTTCTTTTCAATTTTTATTGCAGATCTTAAAAATTTTGTTTGGAACATCTATAGTTCACTGTCAAACAAAGATGTGTGATTATAGCAAATTTATAGGTATGTTTCCCATGACTATAACCAGCCCCAGAAAGCATCCCCTATCAAAGCCAGAGTATGTATCTCATTTCAGGTGACTGGCCATTTGGAACTACATAAAGAACTGCTGA
>VZRX01023763.1:10505-102102 GCA_013398075.1 Notiomystis cincta
AGTGTTGGGGGGGGTTGGGGTTATTTCTTTAATATTTCAGCACTGTGGAGAACTATCAGATACCTCTCCCTTCTGTGCTGCAAAGTGTAGTCTTGCTGGTGGTGATTTTTGAGGTTCAGAATGCTTTTGAGCACTGAAGCTCTTAGCATCTATAAAAAGGGCTGTTAGCCAGCAAAGCCCATTCAGGAAAACCTGAAATTGCTTCGACACAAAACAAAGTTGCTGTCTTCTACAAAGGTTTTCATCAGCTGTGTCCTGTATTTTAACAGGAGAATAAAACCTGAAGATGCTTTCCTGGTTGGAACTTTTCCGGCCACACTTTTAACGGGGATTAAACTCCATTCTGAGGAAAACATCAGTCCTGCGTTATGATATAGTTCCACATAAACTGATTTTTTATGAATCCCTGAATATTCTTTAAAGTACACCCAAAGTTCAATCTAATCTAGATGGCATCATCAAATTTTTATACCATTACTATAATTACATTTGCACACACAACTCAATTACCAAAGATATGGATCGTTACCTGCACAATTTGATTATGAAATTTAAATCAATATATTTGATATAATTACAGTTAAGGTTACAGTACATTTTGTCACAAACCACATTATACATTACTGTCTTGTTTTATGCATTTTAATAATTCACTTTAATCTGGTATACTTCAATAAAAAGGGATATTTTTCTTCTGGAGTAATCTCACTAAATGGGAGGAGATGGGAAAATATATTGAACATTAGCATCTAAAGCTAAGCAAATTATCTATCCTGCATTTTGTTTTAAGAATCTACAAGCATATTGTTGTATTTTGGAAACAGAAATATCATTGCCCTTCTCCATTATTGTGTGTTCATGGAAGTTGATCCATAGGAGGAAATTTATAGAAGGAGACATATGCAAAGTTAAAGCCAAATTGGTTGCTAACTCACAATATGTGCTTTAATGTGCTTGTCCGGGTGCCAATGAGTGTCATATTTGACTCAAAGCTTAAATTTGGACAGTTCTGAACTAGCAAATGTTTGATATGGGTAATTCATATGTGCACACTAATTCAGGCATTCACATAAACTCTCTCTGAAATACAGTCATTTGGGGGAGATGCAGCAGGGAATCTCTTTGGAAAATACAAACACTCCTAAAACAGATTAGAACCAGAAGCAATTTAAGAATAGCCATATTTCATAGTGATGGAAATTTTCAGTCAAGTTATTCCTATGCAATTTCATTAAAATTAGGGTGTAATTTCTCTCAAAGTGTTTCCATACCTTTGTTTGGACAAAGCTCACGCTACATCACCACAAGACTTTTGTATTTTTACTTTTTTTAGAGGTCTGGCATAGTTTCAATCATAGTGAAATGGCTATTCACTTACTTAAAAAAAAAAAAAATTAAACATTTGCTTCATCCTAAAATTCATCTTAAATCCCAAAGTGATTTCTGTAGCAATAAGGGTTTTTTTCTTCTTTACAAATCAAATTATTAGCAAAAATTTACTGTTAAACATTTTTAACAAAGACAATAGTAAAGTATATGCTATGTTACTAAATGTACCATACCTCTCTAAGACTACAAATCATGACAAATATTTTATTGCAACCTCTTGATTTTTCCTGAAAACTGTCCTTTAAATATTGCTGTTTTTTGGATGACCTGTGCTTTGTTGAAAGACATTTTCAAACTTGAACATTAAAAATAAAGTGTGATCTCTTTAAAAAAAAACCAAAAACAACTAACTGAATTTTAGCAACATTTTAATATAGGTTCAAAATTTTTTATATATCAGCTCTTAAACTCTGAACCCAGAATTACCCCTTCATTTAATGTTCTGATTTCCCTTTTTGTCTGAGATCGTAATACTCTGATTTTTTTTTCCTTATGGTTTTGGGAGTTGAAATTAAATAAAATAAATAAATGTGTGTATATCCCAGTGATATTTATGCAAAAAAACAGGTAGTGACTGACTGTACAGGAGAAACAATTCTTGCTTTGCTTTTTGGCCTCATTAGCTTGCTGTATAAAAGTAAAAAGAATGGGTATCTTTTAGGTTTTTATCTTGGGTAGATACTAGGCTACACAATTTATTATTTAAATCACATTTCAGATTTCACAGTGCAAGTTAATAAGCTACTCTACAGGAAGAAGAGGTGTATTTTTCCTCAGATTTATTAACGTGCTTTCAAATAGAGACCTGCAGAAATGTTCTCTACATTTGTGACTGTAATATCTGATATCTAAGTAGGGATAAAATATAGTCTTATTCCTGGGAATGGATTTTCTTGTCTTTATTGAAAGATGATTTCACAATAGAAATTAATTGAATGTTAAAAGACTTGTCATAATTCCATTTCTTATATATCTCTTTAGTAAACATAAAATAAAAAGAATGACTGAAACCTATGTGAAATCTTTTAAGTGAGAATATTGGAGGAAGAAAAAAGATTTTTTTCAAACTTATCAGCTCATGTCCATGTATTAATTCTTTGGGGTTTACTCTTTCATCTGTGATCTATTTCATATTAGCATCAGAGATCATGGTAGACCAAAGAACTTTGCTGTTGTTATCTCAGGTTGTATCTCAGTGAGTTTTAAGCTGTTCAGTCATGACTTTAACCCTCAAGGTCTTTTAATGAAAAAGCACACATTTCTAAAGTTACAGCTACCTGTGGCTCAGACTGGATTGCTCTGCTCTATCCAAGTCTACCTCCTGTTTGAACCATATAAATTGTGACAAGTATTTTTCTAGCTGAAAAATCGCTGCCTTTATTGGGAGCACTGATGCTATGAGCTGCATGAAATGTATGAGGAGACTTCCATTGGGATGAAAATCATCTTGCTCACCAGAAGTAAAGAGAGAGTTTCACTTCTTTCTTTATCAATTTCAGACGTTATCTAACTTCTTATTTTGGTAAAAAAAAAAGGAACTTTCTACTCCCTAAGCAGTGGCCTTGAGACAGTTGTCTGAATTGAATGAATAAATTACTGCCTGTGATATGAAGCAAGAACAGGGAGGATATGGCAGCTGTGATCTGCCCAGGTGGAACGTGGTGCTGCTGTAGTGTCCAGTCAGGACTGTGAGAGAGGCTCACAGTCATCAAAAAAACCAGTTATCAACTTAAACACAAAACCCCATTCCACATATTAGAATTTTGTCTTTGTGCATGAGGCAAAGCAGGGAACAAGTAAAATAAATCAAGCAACAGAATCTAGAGGTTAATTCTTCTGAACAGGTTCTGAAAGAAGTCCCCAGCATTTAGGAAAGCCCTTGAGCTGACATTCCTGGCACACCTCAATTAACCTCAGTAAGAGCTGGCCTGGGCTTTCCTGTACACACTATCCAGATTCTTCCTAGATTAAAATAGGGTATCTATTGCTTTAAAAATCATATTAACAGACGAGTTCTAATTACAGACATTTTAATGAGAAACAAAACCAGGAGACCAGATTGTATTTCCAGCCCAATCACCCCAGCATGCATAGTGCAACTCTGTATTCTTAGGTATCTATCCTGCACAACTGAGAACAAAATTGACTTTATGTCTCTCTGTCCACTGAAAAAAAAAAAAAGTCCAGTTTGTTAATTTGTTCAGGCAGCCCACAGGCCTCAGGTACCTTACAGCCCCTGAGCTGAGGAAAGGTTCAACTTCACTGAGTATTTCCTCTGCATGTAGTAAATGATAATAATTTTATGATTCAAGGATATGTTTTTCTTATATTATGCTCTCTCCGTGTATTGATGAATGCTAATCTATTTTTATTAAGATCAGTGTGAACTCAGTTGATTAAAACAGTAAGAGCTATGCAATAAGACAGCCTGATAGTGGTCCTTGTTTTATATCTTGGAATCAACTTTAATTAGAGAAGTAAGGTCCTGAACCTCAGCTGGTGTCTGGTGACATTATTTTTAATGGCGCTCGGACAATTTTCATCCATTTGATGTCTGATCCTTTGACTGTGCCTTGTTTGTTTTTCACTAGGTTTTTTTTTCTTTCACTGTTAATGAAATGTTTCCTGCTTCATTTCCTGAACAAGAATGTCAGCTGCCTGAAAAAAGATTCTTCAGCTATACATGTATTAGCAATCAGATTTTCCCCAATGCCCATTGACTTCCATAGGGATTCATTACTTTAAAAGGGTTTGAGAAGCTGGTCATGAGGCCTTATAATTTTTGAGAGGCTTTTAAATAAATATTTAAACTTGGACTTAGAGTTAATGAACCATACCATTTTTGTAAGGTTTGCATATTTAAGTTGTATAATATAAATTAATCACTATTTATTTTTTCATTGGCAAGCAGGAAAAAAGCCCAGGTTTAGCACTCTGCAAAAAGGCTTAAGAATTTCCTCAGTAAAACTATATAAGTGTTAATTTTTCAAGTTTTCCATGGATATATGCTCCATGTTTCAACAGCTACATGATTTATTGAAAGTTTGATTATAGTGAAGTACATAATGCAAAAGGTATTCTCTTTAGCTGTGTGCCCAATCATTATGAAAACTTCACAACTCCTGACAGAATTTCATTATTCCACTTATTACAAAGCTTCATTTCATAGAAGTTAATATTTTGACATCAGAAATTTGAGCAGTTATGGGAATCAAACTTTTGCCAGGTTTTATCTGTTTATCAAAGCTGCTGATGGTTTCTGTGGAATGAACACTCTTGATAAACATTCCTTTCTGCATTCTCTGTGCATGTCTGGCTATTGAAGTAACAGCTTTTCAAAGTGTATGAAGGATTAACTTCAATAAGAAACATTGCATACTAAATTAAATATAAGTTGTGGTAGGATTATTTGATTATGGATCTGAGCAAGCAAGTATGGTCAAGTTTAGAGTCATATAGTAATTAAATTCAAAATCTTTAGCAATGGTAGAATGATTGAATTCTGGAGAAAACGGAATTTTTCAAATTAAATGTTTACCTCCAAAATGTAGATGGGACAGTTTCCAAGGGACTCAAACATCTGCATGGCCCAGCCTGCTGTCTTAGTGAAAACCCCATCTAAAGGCATTGTTCATGTAATGCACTGGAGTACAAATTCCACTTTGAATTTGACAGGACAAGACTTTTATCTTTAATGTACTCAGTTTATTCTAAAACCACATAATAGAACCTTTTTGCTCATCGAGGATGACTAACCTTATGATGTCTACATATCACAGATGTCTAGCTAGATATTTCTAAAACTACCTCCACAATTTTATTAAAAATACTTGCCTGACATCCAAGTGCACTTTGTCTACAAGATTACACGAGCCTTCTTCACAAATTTTGCTGTGATATACAGAAAATTCCACTTCATTCCCCATTTCTATTTTGAGAGTAAAAGAACATGTTTAAATAGGGAGGAAAATATTTTCTTCATGCCTAGAAGTGCAAGTGACCCTTGGACTGAAGATTTATTTTTGTAAAAATAGTAGATGTTCTGAGTTAAGAGGACTTATTTCCCTGTAAATAAATGTGGGACTGTTCACAGGAACAACTCCATCACCACACAGCTTAGTTTCATTATCTGACTCTTCGTGACTTCACTGGGGTTTCATCAAGTAACAAAGGTAAAATAGGGGGGAGTACATATGGGGGTTTTTATTATTTTATTTTATTTAAAAAAAAATAAATAAAAAAGCCCACAAAAGTCCCAAGATATCTGTTTCAATTTAAGGTAAACACTATAACTCTCCTTCTTAGCTGCTGGAAAGATTTTATAATAGTTTTAGTAAAAGCGATTTCTCCGATCTGAACTTGCATTGTCACAAAAATAGGATACTCAGCTTAGTTGAACTTTTCCTATTTCTATAAATTTGTTTTCACAAATTTATAGAAGCCTTTTCATTATTGTTTTTGCTATTACTGTTACTATTACTATTGCTATTTAATTCAAGAAAAACTAGATCTGTAAAAATCTATACTGAATGCAAAAACCACCAATTGATTGCAGTGATCTCATAGTGATACAATTTTTATTTAATTCTAGATTTATTAAGATTTAAAAGGCTTTGATATTAGAGAATGCTTTGTTTTTAGATTCCAGCATTAGAGCTGTTCTTCACTCTGTGCCAATGGATGTATACCACTTGTGGTCTGAAATGCATAATTTGTTATTTGGCCTGTGATTCTACAGGTGAATTCACACAGGAGGATCCTCCACATTTATCTCAAGCCTCTGTACTTGTGTTAATGAGCATATACATGTGTTCTAGTGTAAAAATAGGATGATGACTTAAGCTGCTTTTAATAATTACTCTGAAGTGTCTTTAGAATGCCTTTATTCCCTACTTTTCAGCTTCAAATATTTCCCAGTATAACATATGGTTCAAAAACATCTTTCTTCACAGGAATTTTATTAAAATAAGCATTTTATTTTACTTCTTTTCAAGCTTTCTAGTACATTTTAGGAAAGAAAATATTTAATGTATGAATCACATATCTGAATTTAAAAGCAGCAAGTATTTATAAACTGTAACACAAACCAGAGCTTTCCTATCTGATATTTTGACTGACTCATTTGCAACAAACGCTACAAAAGGGATTGAATTTCTTCCTTATGTCCTCTAAGATTATTATCTTAAATACAATAGCAAAAATATGGTTTTAAACAATCTCATCTAGAAGTGTATAATGTTATCATGATGAGTACTCTCATAAACATTCTCTTACAGTTCCAACACATTTACAGTTTGCCTTCTTGTTTTAAATAATATGGGAAAACATTAAAACTGTCATGAAACTGGTTCTATAAAGTTTATTCAGACTATGAAAATTAAGACAAAGAATGAAAATAAGTCCTACCTACAAAAGAGAAGACTGTATTACAAGAAGCCTTGACCCTGAAAAATGATCCTTCTGGTCAGGCCTCCTGGTCTGAGTTTGACCCTGCTTATTCAGGCCAAATCTTCAGACAAATGACAGAAGCCAAAAAACATTTTTTGGAATAAAGTCTAGAACTGCATCTTCATTCTTTACTGTGTCATTTACATACTGCAACTTTCTTCTATTTCTCCTTGCATGATATTTTTTACAGTGCACATTGTATTTGCTATAATAACTTGATGGATGAACAAGTGCTGACAAGAAATTTGAAACAGTTATTACATTTAAGCAAAAGGCTGTTATGGGGTTTTTGTTTGTTTATTTTAATATAGGCTGATTATCACTTCCACTGACACAAACAATGAAACTTTTATTCATTCCAGTGTGGCTTTCTGGTGTCTTAGTTCCTTTTTTTACAGTGTACATAGACCTTGAAAACGTGGAACACATTCCTTTATATGGTTGAGCTTCTTATGCCACTTAATTTTATGTGCTGGAAAAGTGAGTCTAACTCCTGGCCTCCAGGATCAGCATCCTGGGAAGATGGTAGGAACCACATCATCAGTGGCTGACTCTTAAGGAAAACTATAGCTGAAAAATGTGTCCTCTTTAGAAAAAGAAACCTCTAAAAGCACTTGGGACTGCAGCTGACAGAGTACTTCAGAAAGTTTACCATAAATATGTATTCATTCTTGTACACTCTTCTGTGTAGTTGCTTCCTATGCCAGTTGTAGGAGTTAAGAAAGTAAAAAGTTCTTTCAAAAGTGACACCAAAATTGTAAATATGCTTTCAAGGTAAATCTTAGATGTAATTTTTAGCAATTTTCATGGAAATATAGGTAAAACTACATTACTTCTGCTAGGGGCATACTAAGACAAAAAGAAACCAAACACTATTTAAAGAGAAAGTCTTTATATTAGTTGAAACATAAAACTAAAAACATATATATCAGGGATAAAGTTTTACTCTACCCTTTTCTGAGGATCAAATAAGGAATTATGAAGTTAGGAACACAATTCTGAGAAAGCCAAAAATACTAAATGAGTGACTCATATGTAATGTGCTCTAAAAAGTTTCATTAACAGCATTAAATGAAAAAAATTTTGTCAGCTTCTTGAAAGTAACAACCTGCACTTACTATATTGTGGTCACTTTTCAGTGTTATGGGTTCTGAATGCCACTACCCTATATTCTGTGACTGTTAGCAAAATGAATATTCTGTTCTGCACAGAATTATTTTAGGTCCTTCTACAAAAGCAAATTAATAGGGTTCCCACACTTTGAGTTATGTACTGTATTTCTAGAAACATTCTTGGGTATGCAGTTTACCAATATAATTAAAACAGTGATGTGTTTTGAAGTTTCTTAGAAGAAACTTTAGACTTCTGTCTCTTAGCCAGTCGACAAATTAATTTTGAACTAATCCTAATCTCTTTTTTTTTTTGACCAGACCTTTTATATTCTACTTGCTCTTCATTGAACAATGGCAATTGACTCAGTTCCTATATGATGTGGCTTTGAAGATTACTAGAATATCTTAAGCCCTTTCAGAGTAATAAAAATTTCTATAAAATTTCAGTTTTATCCAACTTTCTTTTCTGGAATAACAGGCACTTCTTCAAGATCTGTTGATCTTTTGTCCTGCTTCAACTACAGCCTCAATGCCCTCTCTTAGCTCCCAGAACTGAGGGTGAAAATAGAAAGGAGTTCAGCTCCTCATTCTTTAGTAGCTTTCATCTCCAAGGGAAAAAGTGGGAAACAAGTATGTCCAGGAATGCCTTCTTGGTTCTCTTTCCCCTTAAAACTCTTTTAAAATTTGTTTCCTTCTCTCAATATCTGCCTGTAATCAAGCTTCTTCTGAAAACCTCACTGACAATTTTTCAATGGATTTTTTGTGTGTGAAGAAAACAGTTCTTTTGCTTTTCTGAACATTTTTAGCATTTTCCCTGTCGCTGAAGAAAACAGACCTGCTCCTGTCGTTATCCAAACAAGGCACTCAGAGAAGGGAGGGTAAACACAAAATGGATGGACTCATTTGCAGAAGAGCACACTGAATTGCTGATAGCCAGTGGTGGTTGCTTTGGAAGGTGATGACCATGGCACTTGCAGCAGGTGATGGTTATACCAGAATTTCTGTAGTTTTCGACTGTCCAGCCCTTCATAATGCAACAGTCCTTGTTAGGGCAATTTGCTCATGTCAGTTCCTGTTACAGAAATGGTAGGCACATGGATGGAGCACTACCATAGTAATAACAGGCTGTCTCAGAAAGCTGTGCTGAACTGCTCTAAGATGTGCCTTGGATTTTATAAATAATTGAAAACAGTAAGTGGCAGGAGAGCTAGCAGCGGGAGGCACACAGCTCACTGTAGTCTGTGTGTGAGCAGCTCCCCTGGACTAAATAAAATCAATAATCACCAACCAGCCTTTCTTGGGTACTATAAAAGCTAAAGATCCCATATTGCCTTTTATAAATGAAAACCAAGTAATTGACAGCAGTGACAGCTGCTGAGAGCACACCACTCACTGCCGGTACTCGGCGCCTCTTGCCTCTCCCTCCACCAACAGCAACAACAAATATATTGCAAACACGAATGACTGGCACTGCTGTCGTACACAGAGAAAGAACTCACTTGTTGCCTTATAATTGGAAATGAAAAAATGGAAGCACTGCCAGCAAAATGTTGTTAATGAGGCACTCTATGGGCTCTGATTTCAAAAGCTAAAATTTGCTTAAATCAAAATAATAAGGAAGAATTCTCTAGGATACTACTGAGAATTCAGACAGCTCTTGATGTGTCCCCTCCATGCCCATCTAGTTCTATACATTTCGTAGCACCACCAACTGGGAATAATAATAGGAAGGAAATGTACTACCTGACTCAGTGTATTGCTGTGAGATTATTAATCAGTCAATGTTTGTGAAGTACAAGGAAAATGAAATGCTACCCACAAGTGTTAAATATTATCTTTTCACAGACTCATTCTCCCCCTCCAGCCTTTCAGCCTGCTCTTATTCCCTTCCCTTGCAGTATTACTGTATACTTTGGAGTGTATATTCCCAGCACACGGAAATAGCACACCAGGATTCCAAGTCTGCAGAGTGGGCTTGCTATCAGGAGGCAAGGTCTGTTCTGTGAAATGTGTGTCTGAAAAACTTTTTACAGTCATTTGTTGTAGAGAGCCCTGAATAAGCTATTCCTTTACCAAGTTTTCTTTCCCACTAGCCTAAAATTACTCTATACAATATTTGAAACAGCAGCTAAACTACTTTATACAGAATCATTGACTCTCAACTACCTAAGTGCCTGGCTTTGTACCTGCATGCATCCCATGCTGATGGACTGCTTTTCTGCTACTGAATAAGCAAGTCAAACACTACATTCAATGTGGCACCTTCCTGAGGCTTACTGGTACCCTAGGGTGCACATAGGAAATCTTTGCATTTTACAGGCCATTCACACTCCTTTCCTGATGAAGACAGTCTCCAATCCCTTCCCTTGAAAAGAGACAGCCTAAGGTCTCCACTGCTCTGGTAGCAAGGTAGCTTGAAATCCTAATTTTAAAAGAGATTCTGCAACACCAACATTGTGTCTTCCTACTCCTACCTATCACCTGGATTTTCCTGTTCAGATCTGTTCAGGTCCTGTTCAGATCCTTCTTCTGTGGCTGGAAAATGAAGAGGACTGTGAGATGGAGAAGAGCATCCTCAGCCCCTTCCCAGAGCTCACAGGGCAGTCCTGCAGAGCACCAGGGGCAGGGATTGCAGCAGGGGAGAGCACCAGGCAGGGCAGAGCTGGTGACAAAAGGCACTTTTTGGTGACAAAGGACACCTTGCCAAGCAGGTGGCCAGTGCTGAGAGGCAGCAAGAAAGGTTCATGTAACCTCCAGCCAGCAAATACAAGGGTCAAGTTGAGTCTAGGTAAAAACAGCATTGATGTGGATCATGTATGTTGATAGTTCTGAGTTACAGGGGACACTTTATGTTAAAAATATATCACAGACATTGAAGTAAAGCAGTTAATTTCTCCCAAATTTCAGCTTCTAATTAAAAGCATTAGAAGATTTCTCCCCAGAGGTTTTGCAAATAGGTGGTTCATTGCAGTAAGAGCCATGAGGAGGTCTCTAAGAGAACTCTCAAAATGCAATAATTCCAGACAGTATAATTTTAATTTTGAAACAGGATAAAACTTTGAAATTGTCAGCTTTTTCAAATTACACATCCCAAACAGTACAACCTGCTAATCTGAAATGTATGTGCTTAACTAGGTATTTGTAATAGCTAAACAAAGCATTTCTGGGAAAGTGCAATTTAATATGTAGCAAATGCTTCTTTTGCCATCTTCTGTATTATTGGTATGAGGATGTGTACTTTAAATTAATAGACTTCACATTTTCACAGCCATCTGTGCTGTGAGTGACATAGGGCCTATGTCAGTTCTCCATTAGAAAAAATCCAATTTCCTTCATAATTGAGGATAGATTAAAAGAATTACATTGGTCATTGTCCAATTTGTCCTTTCCCATTTCTCTAAGGCATTATGTTCTAAAGTATACAGAAACCTGGTTGGGTTTTTTTGGTGGTGGTGGTTTTTTCTTTTTCTCTTTCTCCCTTAAGTCAATCTCCAAATTCAGCCCAAACTAGCATTTATTTGATGGATCTTCTGTACCTTGGGATGAGCAGTATATCAGGACTGTTATACCCTTGTGTGATGGACAATGCCAAGATCTGAAAATCTCTAGATGACTGACAAGGATTGAACTTTTAAAGTTCTTAGACCTCAATTGAAGGATGACCTTTTTTGTCAGACTTTTATCTCAGGATGGCAATTTTGGTGTGTGAGGTGTTCAGTAAAAGAGCTGAGATAGTGCCCTTTCAAATGTATCATGTCCAAAGACTAAGCATAGTGATACTACTTTAGCCAAACCTCCTAAATTTATTACATGTCCAGTGATTTCACCACCAAATAAATATTTACACATATTTTAAGAAGACATGAAGTACACACACAACTAGGAAAAGTTAATTAGTAACAACTGAACATTTTGTTCTTCTTCTAGGACTTACTTTTTCCATGTAATACATACAGCCTGCAGCAAGACTTCATAATCATCACTGTAGTTTTATCCTGCCTGCTCCAAAACTTTGGAGATATTACATTGATAAAGTATTGATTTGTCTACTCCAGCTAAAGGAGAGTATTCTGTAACTCCTAATAGAGAATCTTCATTCCCCATACATTAATATTGGGTGCAAGTTTATTCAATTTTTACATCTTTCTCTTTATTTCCCGTTCAAACTCTGAAAAGCCCCAAATATAAAAGCAGTCTTGGAATGTAAAGAGCTTTGGCATGAGTTTCCCTCAAATGGCACAGCCTACTGTCTTTTATGAAACCTACATACAGGTAAGGAGGAAGTGCTACTTAAAATTAAAAAGCTTTCTTTATTGTAATTATACCACAGGGGATTTTTCAGTGTCTGTAAGGCAGAAACAAGGTGTTTGATAGTGCATCTGCCCAACAGATGGATTCTTTCAATGAGTATAATAGAAATTACTCAGATGTGTGAGAAATACATGTAACAATTCTGAGGGATTTGTAAATTTCTAAGAGTGCTGAGGGTGTAAATTCATTGAGAATTGAATAATTCTTGCTGCATAAACTTGTCAGTCGCCAGCCTGGGCAATTATTTAGGAAAATTACCAGTGGCAGTTTTCAATGGACTTCCAGCTCAGGAAGCTGGGAAAGCTGGGAGATTTAAAGCAGAAGGGATTAAGCCTTCTGTACTCATCAATTTTCTCTATTCCTCCCTGAACATCTGCTATTGGTTACTGCTTAGGATAGAATATTCAGTAAGGTGGAACCTTTGGTCTGACACAGTGTGGTTCTTCCCACATTTTTATGTGCTTGATAACAGCATGCTCTGTCACTGTGGAGTTACATAAAACTCCTCTGTGGATTTATGTTCATTTAACAGAGAACTGGGGGGGGAAATTGAGGAAAAATCTTTCAGTCTCGCTTGCTCTCTTTTCAGAACATAAGCCCCTGCTATGAAACTGTGAGGCAGCTTCTTCCTCAGAAGAGTTGTGTGCAGCCTCATTTCAGCACAGCTTCCAGCACCTGCACACTTGCTGCTTCCAAAAGTCAGCTTGGAGGGAGCAAAGCAGTGGCAGTGCTGCAGCCTGAGTGACAAAGACAAATTAACAAACGCAGCGGTAACACAAGGTATTTACCCAGTAATGTGAAATAATGGGAAGCATGGTCACCATAATAGGCAGCTGAATGAGGAGGAAATTAAAACATTGATCAAGGACACAGTTTAGTTAAGCTTAGGTGAATCATGTTAGCTTACTGAGCCCATGTGTTTCTGCCTTACAACAAAATAAAGCCTGTCAGCAGAATCTCGAATTCTGAACATTTTCAGACACCTCCCCACCCCATAATTACAGACAGCCAATACCAGATGCAGCTTCTACATTAAAGTAACACTAACTCTGAGAAAGAGTTGTGCTTTAAAAACCACAATTCTTTAATAATTAAACCTGAATTTGAAAATAACTAATTTAGAAATTACTTATCTAAATACTTCTAATTTAATCTTTAATGTAAAGGCACTTTAGCCAGTTGCTTTATTGTCCAATTTAAAGAAAATGCTGGGAAACATTTTGTAAAAAGCAAATTATCAGTTCTGTAAATTAAAATACTGTTTTAGAATTACTGCCAGAGAGACAGGAAAACACCATAAAGACCATGTGTCCATTCTAATGAGCTCAGATTTCAAATGTGGGAATACTGACAATGAACTGCTTGCAAACAATCTAAAGAATTATTTGCAGACATTATTTGGCAAATTCACTGAATAAATTATTCACTATGAATTATTCACCCAACTCTATTACTTACCCTCATCAGACACTAAAGCCATTGAAACTTGAGCTTTATTGTTAACCATTATAATTGTGAATTATAATTAATTCTTAACAATGTTGTCAAGAGACTGCAACATGTCTGAAAAGTGCACAACATTCCAAACGTATCAATGACACAAATAATTCCCTCAATGGAGAACACGGCATTAAAATAGGCTGAAAATAAATCACCACCAATGAGTAAGCAATATAATAATTTACTACTAAAACAATTAACATTTCACATGTTAATTCTTCTATTCTCTGTAGCCCAGATAACAATGAGTCACTGAGCTGGAGAAAGCTGCAAGCAAATCTAACTGGACAACACAAGGGGAAAAAAATTACTTTGGAGAATTACCTCCTATCTCTTTGTAGCAGTTGTTGGGCAATTTTTAAAGCATTATGTGTCTCATAGCTTAGTGCTGCTGAGACTCATGCTACACAAATATTCCTCTGGATCTTTTCAAAATAATTTTTAAATAAGCAGAAAATGAAAGAGGTGATAGCCCCCACACCTGCTCACTGTGATCATCCTACCTACAAGACAGGCATGAATGAAATGTTCCTTTGAAATGCACTCCACCATCCTCTAACTATTCATAAATAAAACTGAATGTCTGTATGTTGCACGTCTTTGCTTCCTTGCAACATATTTCTGCAGGAGTTGTACCCAAATTTTACTTTTCTCAGACTTTTTTTCCTTCTTTCTTCTTTCAAATTGTAATGTTAACAAATATTGCTATATCCTAGCTGTAAGAGTGTTTGATCTAGAGTTTGGAGCCCATTAAAAACTTTCCTCTGTATTGTGATGTCCTCACTACAATACTTTCAGTTGAGATAATCTTGTCATAGTAATTGCTGCTGTCATCACCAGTATTAAGGTTGATTTTGATTTCTGTTTGAGCCTACGTGTTTGCTTAGCTCTTCTGGCAGCATGGCTAATCAGGGTATGGGAGATAGGAGCCTTGAGATTTCCGGTGTTTGTGTGGTCACCTGAAATGTGCAGGGCAGCAGACACTTCATTCCCTGTCTAAAACCCTCAGAAACATAACTGTCCCTGCATTTAATACTGCCACAAGCTCCTTTTTCTGAATGTTACCAGCCACTTTGTCATAAGCAAACACACAGTGCATTTCATCCTGGCTGTTTGAATGGTTGTGACACAGAGCTTTTTAAACCACACCACCATCACTAAGTATTCTGCAAGATTAAAAAAGTTCATGAAACATTTAATTTTTACTCTTTATTCCTACGAGTATAGAAAGACAAATCTATGAAGGCAGTACTGCATTTGGACCTAATTATCTTTAAAAAAAACCACTATGTATCCAAATATTCTTAAATAATTGGAATAGTACTACTCCAGATAGCTAAGACATGAATATCTAAGGATATCAAAGTGGTTTTGAAGCTTTCTTATTTTTAATAGACAAGAAGGTATCGATAAGTATTACGGCTTCCATGAATACACAGCAAGATATTAATAAAATATCAGTCATGAAAATCTGACTTGTTCATAATTAATTAGAATATATCTCGTATTTTTCTTAGCTAGAAACCATATTTAAAATAAATGACCTGCCAAGCAGCATTTTGAATACAAACTGAAGGTTAAAATAATTCTAATATGGGCAAAACTTTTTTATTCCTATGAACTAGTATAGCAGTATAAATGTGAATAATATCATCCATCTCTACCATGATATTGTTTTTTGGGGGGAAAAGGAGGAAGGACTATGTAGATAACTGCATCTTAAAAGTTCATGGCTATGCATGTTGCTTGAATGCAGTGGCAAACTAATTTAGTTCCACTTGTGATCTTGCAATAATTTCTGTCAATCAGGATGGCATTAATAAAAAACCTCAATCTAAACAGAAGTGCTGTGCAGCGTGTATAATGTATACACTCATTGAAAGAGGCTGAAAAGATTGCAGTCACACAATTAGGGTAACATTTGACAGCTTTAATCACTTTGAATCTCTTCACATCACTTTTAAATGTCAAAACCACCTCCAGAGATCTCATCAGAACAAAGCATTACTTAAATTGCAAATGAAACTATCCAAATTCAGCACACTATTATTAAAAATATTAAAAATGCCCCACATTATTTTATGAAAAACATTCATAAAACATTCTATGATGCAACATTGAAATGAGCAAAACAGGAAACAACTATGGCTCATTAAAAAGAGGTATTAATGCTAAATTTACTCTCCATTAGTATGTTCTGAGATATTATTTTTCACACTGTGCTATGCTGCCTTCCCCAAGCAACTAGGGTTACCCTTTTTATATTAAAAAAAAAAAAAAAAGGAGTATTTAAACTATGAGATCCTTGTAATTTGGTGAGGAAAGGTATATAGACAGACAAACCTGTAAATAGTTTTTGTACTGATGCCATACAGCAGCAACAGGCTGCTTATCCTGTTCATTTACAGGCTTTTTGGTCCTTTTCCCACAACAGCTGTAGCTACTATCTCCATGGTATGTTGCTATGTATTGTGTGACTCATTGGTACACACAAATTATGCAGTGGTTTATCCTTATGTTTCAAATGTATCCTATCCTTTAATTACTCTTTTCTCTGCGTTCACTAACCATTCATTTGAAGAATTTAAAAATGTAACAATATGAAATCTATTTCTGAATTTTTTAAGCTATGATATTCCAGCTATCCAGTTATTTACTATGACATTAATATTTTCAAATTGTTAGGGTTTTTTCTCATCTACACCACCATCCAAACTGAAAGAAAAATAAGCAGAAAAAAATCTCTTTGTGTCAATATTTTCTGTAGCTATTACTCAGCAGATATTCCTGTATTGAAGCTAACAGCACTTTACACACATCATTGTACTTTTTGATAGCCTTTCAGACCAGTAAGAAAGTCAGCCACTAGGAAGTTGAGGTCCTAATAACAGATGTACAGCTGGATATTTCTTGCCATCCTTTGAAATTCTTTTGGATGATCTCAGGGTGTGTGCCCAAGTAAAGCATTAGCCCCACTTTTTTTTTTTTTCGTATCCAGAGGTTCATGATTTCCTAGTTTTTTGAAGATGTCAGGAAAATATAGTTGTACAGTATCTAACCTAAGTGGAAATTATATTTTCTCATAATTTTCAAAAATCAAGGCTTCTAAAGAGATACAAAAGTATTGCATAGCTGACAAACATTAGATACCAGAATTTAAAAATAGTTTTAAGTGTGTGCCTTACTTTTATTATTCAGAGTATTAGATTTAAAAGCCAGCTTTGCTAGAGTTCTGCATTTGATTTAATTAACAGCTAATCTATGTTCAATGTGAAGAATGAGAAGAGGGAACTGAACAGGAAGAAGGTTGCTCCTGTTGAGATGCAGAGGAGTCACTTGCTATTGAAAAACATTTATAAACTGCTCATCTCCCAGACTGAAAACCATCGCGACACTCAGTAAAACCTAAGCAGTGTCGAGTTTGAAAGGACACAGCTGATCACTAACACAGGCACTGGTAGTCAGGAGAGACCACACACAGCATGTCTATTAACAGGTCACTGGGCCTCCTTCTCCCCTCAATATCCCTCGGTGCACGGCAGCCAGCTTTCTCACTCGGCAGCACGCAGCGTGTGCGACTTTGAACAATTCCACACTGCGGGGAATATTTTGCAGAGGCGACATGATAAGATTACCAAATGGCTTACTCCTTGCTCCCTTTGTCCTTGAGTTTGCTCCCTCCAATCATGGGGCAAACGTGGTGCATGGTATAAAGGAAAGGTTACTGCCTAAGTGTCACACTCCCCACTTTGTGCCCTGATATAAGCAGTTGTGAGACCTCATATTTCTAGGTTTAAGCACACTTTTTGACTTTGTAGATCTTATTACCTGATTTTTGTAACGGGCTTCACATCTTAAGAATATTGCAAATGCTTTGTGACCTACTGGTCTGCCCTGCAACCAGGGAGCTCAGTAAAATGTTAGTCTTGTTGACTTCCCTGGAATTATGTATGGGGTTAATTGTAGATGGCAATACAAAAAATGAGTTACGATTCTTGTTCTCCTGTTTTCTTGTGTGACCTTTTATGAGTCATTTTACCTCAGAGGACCTCACTTTCTTCATGTGTAAAATGCTCAGAGAACATCCTCATTCCATTGTTCTGCAATTCCCTCACATCAAAAGAATTAAAGTAATTGCAAGATTCTTCTCCAGTTATCAAATACACGGTGCTGACCAGAAAGGTTCTTTATTCTGGTTGGGTATTTGTAGATCTGAGCTGTGGCACCCACTCAAGTTGCAATCTGCTTGTTTACTCACTTTATCTCATAGTGTCACATACAGTCACATGTCTGAAAAAAACCCTGAGGTGACTGGAACGTCCTCCCACAGGGCCAAACACTCTAATGTGAACATATATTATTCACTAGGTTGTAAGGAGGGGAAGGCAATTACAGCAGAAAAAAAGAAATGCTGCAGCAGGGGCAGCGTTCAGTGTGTTGTAGAGAAAAACAGAGGAGTATTGGAAGTCAGGAATTGGATAAACTTATCATGTGTTACTATCACAGGATTGACCAAAGGCCAAACAAGTTTCAAGGCCTTATTAAAGTTGATCTGTACACACAGTTAGTAGAAAGCCAATACCTGACTTTAAGAGCTTGCAATCTAATCAAAGGCTTATTATGAGAAAGTCTTTCTGCGGGAGGATGAAAAACCACAAATGGATATGTAGGGGCAAATAGAGACAGCTTGTCTGCTCAATTAGATGTTGATTCAACATTCTCCAAACAGCCCTGAGTGAGACAAACAGTGCTGGCATGGGGCCACCCTTGCTTGTGGCCTAGAAAAGGACCAGAATGGTGAAACACAGATTCTGAAAATGAGGTCAAAAAGGAAATGGACTTAGCAAATTTGTTGTAAGAGCAAAGCAAGTGGTCGGTGGTTTGGCCAAAGGTTTTAAATGTGAAATATCATCCAGGATCCAGTAAGCAGGTTGCTGGCTGGTACAGTGGTGGCAGAAAGTGATGATTTCCTCTGGTGAGGACTACTGTGTCATTTAGCTAAATGGCAGATTTAGAATCTAGTGTAAAAGAGACTCAGGCTTTCTTTTTTTGGTACCTGTGTAGTTTAGTTTTACAAATGAACTGCTTTGGCCTTGAGCAACAGCTTGTCAGATTTATTCCATGATAACTATCTCTGATCTGCATTGTAGGAACTTCTGATCAGTACCTGAAGCAGTGGAAGTAATGTTATGAAAATAAAAACATTATAGATTTTTCTGTACTGTGGTACTGTGATAGAAGCTGTGGCACAATTAAAGTCAATATTATCTTTTAAAATTCTAGCTGATAAAATTCTAGAAAATATAGCTGTTATCAGTTCATGGAGAATATTCCTTTCCTCTCTTTCTAATTAATGAAACTGCAATGAAAAAAAACTGATTTAATTAATTAGTTTTAATGTAAATTGGCTGACATGATAATAAAACAAATGTGAAAATTCAATTGGCTACTTAGTGAAATATCAAGAATTTCTAATTTTGCTATATAAAATGTACATTTTGCAACTCACTTTTTAAAAAGGTGGAGGTTTTTTCAAATGTATACTTGCCCCTGACATATTTGTCATAGTCACTCAAACATGTCTTTCCCACTCTTTTGTGTATGCCAAATGCCTAATGCTCTATTGAATGGCAGCTGTTTTCTTCTTCTGTTAGAATAGTATTTTAAGCATTTGTATATATATATATACAAAAATTAAGCTTTTTGCTAGTCAATTATAATTCAGAACTCATCTAAGGATTGAAAAAGACAAAATTATTAGCAAAAGAACTGGGCATGCCCAAGGCTGATGTCCTGGTGAGGAGGGAATTATTTTAATAAGTGTGAGAAAGAGGTTTAAGAATCTAGCTTTCCCACTGGGAAAAGAACCGAGCACAGTATGAATCAAAGTTCTAAAGTAAACTAAGCAAGATAGACTGTTACACCATTTAGCAGGCCAGCTCTTTAAGTTATATTATCCAAGCTTTCAGAATGTAAAGGACCTTTCTTCAGGGATGAATTATGGATATCATGTTAAATTTATAACCCACTTCCATTACAAAGACCTATTTTAGCCTCTTGTCTAATTATGATTTAGAAAATTGGTTTGGCCTGAAAATTGTCTGATTTACTCTAAAGGCAAAGGAGAATGTTTCCACAGAGTGTAAAGATAATTTATGGCATAGTTTTTCAGGCAGAGGTCATTCAATTATTTCCCTGATTTAAAATTTTGTCTTTTGTCTAACACTTCTTTGGCTCCACCTAGGTCAAGAATAGCTCATTGTTATCTCTTCAAGTATGCATGTTTTTTCTTTTTTCCTTTTTCTTTATTTGGCGGGGCAGGGAGGTGGTGGCTTTTTTTATTTTTTTTATGTTGTAAGCAATTGAACATGTATGAATTATAGTTCATAAGATGATAATAAAAATTCATGATCATTGTTTTGTAACCTGCTGTTTTCTTTCACAGTTCCATTGATCAGGGATAAAAAGCTCTAAGGAGAAGGGTTAGACTGAGGCTTTTGAGAAGGGCAGTGTATACATGTATGTTTTTCTGTTGTCTTATTGGAAATCAGGGGAACATATGAGCCAAAAATTATTTTAGTCCATATGCATCATGTAATTACAGACACTTGCCTATTTTTAGCTTTAGTAAATTTAGTTACATTTAAATGCTGCAGCAGACATAATTCTTCTGACAAACTTGTGATAAATTAGTTATTTTAATGTAAGGAGACTAAGCTCAGTTTGGTCTGAGGGCATTGGAGCTGGACAGGAGCAGGACAAAATGCATGAGAGGCTTTTCAGTGCCTGCTGTTGAATGAACTCCCCATTTGAAGGACTTTTTTTTTTCATCCAGTCATAAAGAAACGTAACCAGCAGAAGAATGAGAAGTCCATCAGCAGAGGAGGGAACACTCAGACAGAGAAGGGAGACTAGGTTAAATTTCCTACTCAATAAACTGTAAATAAAAAATAAATATATGCCATAAATCTAGAAACAATTTACTGTTCTTTCAAGCTCAGTGGCTTAACAAGATTAAAATCTCATTAATTATATATAAATATGACACTACTTTGAGAGATGGAACAAATTTGCAATTGCAATGGAAAGAAAGATCTTAGGATATCATTGAAAGTAGATTATAAAAAAAGTTTAAGAATTTTTCCTGTTTGTTTGTGGCAACATCCACTTTGAAAATTTTGGCAGTAGCCAACTTCTTTTTGATTGACAATTTTCATATCATAAACCAAAATTCTTTCTTTGTCTGGAACCTCAATACTCCACTGACAATGCCGAGACAAATATTGTCAGGGAGGCTCCCACAGAGAAATCCAGACTCTCTTAAAAGGTAAATTACAAATTGAAGACAACCACAAACTAATCAAAATGTAATAGGAAAATAATTTCACTCTGGTCTGTGTTTGTCAATGCAGTTAATCCAAGCCTGATTCAATAATGCTTCTTTCTGTTTCTTATGAACTGCCCTTGTCAACTTGCTCAAATTATTATTTGAAGATAGTTGTTGGGTGAACGCTGTCAATATTACAAAAAAAATAGTTTAAAAAAAATGAAAAGGAAAAAAGGTCTCTACAGCTCTGAAATGTACTCTACATAGCAACTCAAAGTGAAAGGGGAAGAGCAGCCTTCCAATATACGTGAAGCCACACCATTTAACACTTATTTATACAAAGATGTTCACAATGTCAGGTAGAAAGTGAATTTGCAGTATAATCTTTTTAAGTTACTCCCATTAAAAAATCTCACATCAAATTTCTGCTTGCAACCTCTTAGTCTGCTCTACCTTTGACTGATATATTAGAACATAAAGGCATAAAAAAACCTCATAAAAATTGCTCAGAGTGTCTGTAATAGGATGTAGTGAATAAAAGTTGAGACCTCCATTTACATCTTTCCCATGTTTCCCTCTAGAAGCCTGTCCTTTCAGCATTCCTCAGTACAGGAATTTCTTTTTCAGCAATCATTGCCATTATTCATACAGCTGCTAACTGGCAAGTCATAAGTGTTGGATACAAGTGAGTTTATTCAAGGTGTAAGTGAGCTTGAACTTGAGGAAGAGGGATCATGGATTGAATTCATATATTATAAACATTATAAAGAAGAAAAGAATATTTATGGGAAAAATTGCAAAAATAAATTAGAATTAAAAACAAACTTAACCATGTCCTGTGGAGCAGGAGTTTTTAATTATTATTTTTCCCTTGGTTTCCTTGCCTGTGGTGTCTCTGTGATAGACATGATAAAAGTTTCTTCTAAAATGTAAAGTGTGAATGCTAAACACTTTGTAGTCTAAAAGGGACTGCTATAGTTCCCTTTTGCAGCACAGCTGCCATCCCTTCTCTCTAGTTCTTTCTTCCTTTTCTCTTAACCCTGTGCAGCATTACTTAGTGTAGGGTCTGCCAAACAGGAGGTGAGAGATGATGGACCCCCTGAGGAATGAGAAAATGGAGAGGTTGACTGCACACATTGCACATGAATAGCAGAAGGAGATGCTATTCTACTCTCGTTACTTTCTGCCATCTAAAGGTATCCTCTAAAGTAACTTAGCATTACATAGTGCTTTGAGCAATGAACTGTGAGCCAGGAAACCTGGGTTCTATCCCTCACTGCATAATTTTGAATAAGTCAGTTGCCTGGACTCAGTTTCTCAATCTGTAAAACACTCATTATGACTATCTTTGAAAACTGTTTTATGATGTGTCACTGGAAAGCAAACCAGAAGTGCAAAATTTCTTTAAATCAATTCTTCACTAAGGTATCAATGGAAAGCCAAGATAACCAATGCAGAGGAAAAATACAAATATTTTTAATCCTTGAAGACTAGCACTGCTCCATGTGAAAATTACACTGGACATGTTTCTATCCACACATAGCTGTGCATAGTCTTCTTATCTCCTCATTATAATGGATGGTTGATCATAAGCTGCCATGATTATTACAAAATGAAGGGAGGAGGAAGACAAGAGAAGAATGAGGATAGTTGCATTTTCTATATCATTTGGAGAGTCATGAAGAAGAGTTTTGTTTAAATTTTGTGTCTACCACATTGTTTCTGTACTTCCACTTCAGCAGCACATACTGCACCTAATGACTAAGTGGTCTTTCTGATCCCTGTTTCCCTGGATCCAAAAAATTGAGCTGCCTCTATCTACTGCTTTTATCAATAGTAAAATTCTGATGCTGCATATTCTTCTTACAGAGTCATGCAATTATAGGATAGTAAGGAAATACAGATCTTCTTACCAATAAATGCACATGTTAAGGAATAAAACTAGAAGTGTGTACATAGAGACTACACAAAATGTGGAGCTTGGGAAACAGCAATTGCTGCAGACATGACTTAATGGTTGAGTCCAATGTCATTTTCATCAAGACAGAAAAAAACAGGAGTGTAATTCTGAGTTTGTGGAAGGCATATTCAGCACAATGATGCCTTTAATTTTATCTTGGATGCCTAGTTCATTGTTCCTATTTCAGGCTAAATATAGTATTCACTCCTTCTTCACATTAATTGTTATTAATCTCTCCAGCTACATCTGTTCCTGGATAAACCCCCATACTGATCCCTTGGCCATGTGGTGGCCTGGCTCATGTCCACGCTACTCAAGTTTTCATACCCTACAGAAAATATGGTTAAGGTTGACTGTGTTTTAACTGCATCTAAGCAGAAGTTTGTCATGCAGTTATAACTCTCTCTAATATTACCCTTTACGTGGCAATGCAGCCTTTCTCTATCAGAGCCCCACAACTCAGCTGTGAGGTGTGTGCAGACCCTGTTTAAGGAGTCAGGTTCCCTCAGGTCCCAGCCGTGGCACAGCTCCTTCTCTCCGCGTGTGCCGGCTGAGCCCGTCCGGCTGAGTGACCTCTGAGGCCCGACTGGAGACTCTGCTGGGTGGACTGCTGGTCCAGGCTGCCCAGGAGGGCTCGTGCAGCACACAAGAGAAGGAAGACACATCCCCTGGAGCCCTGTGGCCTGTGACCCATGTACAAGGAACAAACTGACTGATGCGTTTGCAGCGATCCGCTTTCCTCGTTCAGGAGCGGCACAACAGTGCCCTCCTTACTCCCAGGCTTGCTGGGGGACAAAACCTGCAATGGCTGTGAAATACCCAGGTCAGCAACTTTGATTAGTAGCTTTCTTTGGGTTTTGGCATGTCTGTAGATTTAAGGATCAACAGAAGAAAGGTCAGCCTATTGAGAGTGTCTTCCTAGCTGTTTTGAAGGGATCTAACCCAGACCAAGATTCTTTTTAAAAAAAGACAGAAAAACAGTACATGAGACAACCTTGATCTGGAACAAACATGCACATAAAAAAGAATATTGGTTAATTTGAAAAAAGGTGGAAATTAATAATAACTCCAAGAGGAAGCGGTAAGGATAATAGCTGGTTAGTTATAGCTTAATATTTTGACACAAAATATTAGTTTCCTAAAAAGTAGTAATAAGTAAAAAATCCCCCAAAAGATAACCTAACCTTTCTCACTTGTATTTTTAAAAATAGATGCAGTAGAGGTGATTATTAGACAGGGGTGTCTTCCTTTCTGATAAATTTAGTAAGAATATTCCAAGCAGATAAAGGAAGAAATTTAGCCTAATACATTTTTAAAACAATGATATTACTTCTGTGTTTACCATGCATACACTCACACATGCACAAACAAGCAAAACCACAAAAAAAAAAAAAAAAAAACCAAAGCACATAAAAAATATTGAAAAATACAAACTGACAGATGAATGTGCATGGCCTCAAAATTTGGAACAAGAAAATTTAGTTATTTTTCTTCTTTAATTAATATAAATCTGAAACTCAAGGAAAATCTTAGGCTGAAAAATGATAAAATTAAATACAGACTTGTTCTTTTTCTTCCTACTTCAGATAAACCAAACAACATTTTTACTTGTAAAGTATTCTAACATTAAAACTCCAGAGAAGGTAAAGAAAAGCATTCATCATGCTAAATTAATTTCTTAGAAATATTTACGTAAATGTAAACTTAATGGTGAGTTCCTTTTAAAATTTTCTTTTTCAGTCTCTTACACAAATATTTTGGTCAGCAGGTTCAGGCTATTTCAGGCTATAATGAAAAATAATCAATGGTCATTATAGAAAAGATCTGCCACTGGTAGATTGTAATGTGTTGATGATGGCAAAGTGTGGATTAGTGGATCAAGTAAGGCTGTCTATAAAGCAGAAACTTCCTAATTTCTCTGAGGTGAAAAAAGGCAGATTGAAACTCTACCCAATAGGCTGACAGGGGACAAACAATCACTTTAAAGCAGGTAAATTAATCCTTAATCTCAAAAGTACTCTGTATACAGGTGGCACCTGTATTATTATTGATACACCACACTGATATTGATTATCAGCAATTTTGATGTTCAACAGGGCTCTGCACGAGGGTAAGTGCCAACTGCAGATGGAAGTCTTTCAGATACAACCCAAATTATAAGGTGTTTTATTCAGATCTAGCTTTCCTTAACCTTAGGAAATTCCATTGCCATTCATATTGTTGCTAATTAAACCAAATAAACCAAATATTGTTACTAAATAACCCAATAATTAAACCACACATAAAGCAAAACTCCTACATTTTTTTCCTGCTGAGCTGTGTAATTTTTTACATGACACTTCATTGTAATTCAAAACTTTTATGTGTATTCTTCTTGTATGTGCCAAAGTGGAACTGACTGTCTCAAAGTTTATCAATGAGAAACAGCTTGTTTAGCAGATGGAGCATCCTCACCTAGATTATTTTAGTGTTGTACTGTAACTTGTGCTATGACATCCTTTAATTCTTATTTCATGCCTGAAATTTAAAATTAGATATGCTGAGGAAGTTGGTAAGAATTTTTCATTTTTAATGTTCTCTGGATTTCCTCCTGATAAGCATAGTAAAGTTGCAGTTGGGCCTGCATCTCAAATGGTTGGAGGGCACACTTTCAACATTTGACTGAATTTGCAGCTAGGATAAGGAAAAGCCCAGCAGCAATAATGAAAACCACATTTCAGTATCCCAGGGAAAATGAACATGTCTGGTCATCTCCATTTTCCTTGCAAATAGTGAAAGTGGAACTATTTCCATCAGCTGGATTGTACAGAATAGATTTATATTCTGCAGCCATAATATGGAGTGCAGAGAACGTATAATAGATGTTTATATATTCATTTATCTCCAAATAAGTAAAATATTTTATAGTACCATCTCATGAAGTTCATTTTGTGAATTTAGTCTCTACAAAGAACTTTAAATTAAATTAGTCAGTAAATGCCACTTAGGTACAAACTGAAGTTTAATTTATAAATACATGTTTCTTTCTTATTGCATAGATACTTAAGCATCACAATTGGTAAGCAAAACTTCAAAATTACCTTTTGTTCACTATCATAAATTATGTCTAAAGAAGAAAGGGTTCATTAGTCCTGATTCTCATGACAATGTTGGAATTGATTGAAACAGATGAAGCATTTTGTTAACTATGAGTACTGATTTTTCATTTTATGGCTAAAGGAAAAGAATTTTTCTTAAAATAAAACTTTGACTCAACAGATTGAAAAACAGTACATTTTCCCTAAAAGATGATTTTTTTACCTTTGGTGTGTTTTGAGAACCAAAGAAATATTAATACCCAGGGAATTACATAGCCACACTAACATAATTATTATTAGTCTTATTCATTCATTACTGAAGTTAAATTTTATAAGACTCATGACACAACATTTGTCCTGGAAATCAAACATCATTGCTGCTGTCATGTGGGAGCTGCCTGCAGTAGCCAAGGCTTCCCTCACATCCCCTTGTACCCCCTGCACAGCTCCCCAGAGAAGAGCTCAGTTCCCATCTGTGCTGCACAAAGGGGCTGAGGTGCTGGCATTTCAGCACTGCACCAGAGCTAATCAGCCCTTTTAGAGATGAGTGGCTGTACAGCCCTGAATTCATTGCCACACTCACATAGGAAAACATTTTTTGTCAAATATGGGAGCTGAGTAGACTTGAGGGCATCCATGCAGAGCTTTCACATCAGTATGCTGCCTACAGAGATATTTGGGGGAAAAAAGGAAATGCCAATCGCACAATACATGGTTGGAGAAAATCGAGTCATTTGGACAGGCACAGACTAAATCAGTTCTCTCTGTTCCCATGCTGGAGACATTAGGAAAAATCATTTAGTGCTGTCTGAGTTCATATATAGTCTTGGCCTTTAGGAGTCAAGCCTTAAGAAAAGCAGTGAAATTCTGTCTGTGCCCAGAAGCAGAACTTTGGGCTCCAAAAACATGTGATTTCACTCTCAGTGGCACAGACAGTTAATCAGCTACTGCCCACAGACTTTCTCCCACTCAAATGTTGTCCTTTCTCCTACGCCAGCACAGCTGTGTGCACACCACATAGAAATGCAGAGTGAGGAAATGACATGAGTAAAAGAAATCTTCTATCCCTTTACTGTTTCTTTTTCACTCCTCACTTCTCCAGTGCAGTTCACTGTGCAGCCTCCTCCCCACCTCTGCTCACACAGACACAGGATGGGAACAAGACAGGCACAAGAGCTTCCCAGGCTAATTCTGCTCCTTGTGCAGGAGCAAAACAGTAATTCCATTCAGTTGATTTGCAAACAATTTGATGCATATCTTGCCAAAAATTGGTTAGGAGTCAGAAATAATTGTTAACTCTTGTGGAACTCGCTCCCACAGTGCAGCAGAGAGAGGAAGTGAATAAACTTGTTTTGGAACATAAACCTCCTTTCTGTGCTCCCAGCTGCTCACAGCAGGGTTTTCTGCTCCTTAAACTAGTTAGTAATATCTACCTTTAGTGGCTAGGGGATCACATCACCTCTTTGTCTCATGGATGTGAATAGTTTGTGGGTCAAATGAATTAACTGTCTTTCAAAGCAACTGAAAAGCTTGCAGATCCCTGGTGATCCACTATGCCTGGTACATCTGTCATTGACTAATTTTATTTAATGAACAAAGATTCGTGCTCATTATTTTAGTGAAATCTCCCATTTTGTAATTAAAGTGAATGTTTACAAATATATTATCCCAATTGTTATATTTTTCAACAAAATGGAAGTCATCACTTTACCTTGCACTGATGTCTTTAATTTATCCCATTTAAACTGAGAACTTATAAATCCAATCTTATGAGGCAACGCTATTTGAGTTTTTTCCTATTTACATTTCTAAATCTGTTTGCTCTAGCAGGAGGTTGGTTTTAGTTTTGGTTTTGGTTTGGTTCTTTTTTCATTTCTGGAAATAACACAAAAATAAACTAAAATCATACACAAAATACAAAAGGAGACAATCAAAGGACTCAGAAAACTTCTAAATACATTATTCTGGTAATATATAGAGCCTTCCTTTCTCCTTCACTTGTGCTGTATGTCACCTCTTGAAACATTTTCCCCAGAGTATTGAATGTGCTTTAATGTTTTCATATGGCAATCAATAATTATCAATTATACACTTAGTCATATAGTGCCAAACCCTTTCATTTAATACTTGGTTCATCAATTGTTCATATATACGTTCTGTCAAGCAGCTTAATGGTATGATTGAATTGTGTGCTATTGATTTTCTATCTGTCAAGTTTATGCAGTGATTTGGAAATACTGGGCCTATACACTGATGTAATTTCCTTGACTTCAACAGAGTCATTATTCTATTGGTGTAAGGGACCTGATAATCAGATTGCCAAACATCTGGAGTGAAAGACCTTTTTGGTGAGGGTATAACACTGCCCTCTACCGTCTTTTTGCCTAAGAGGGTTAGGCTCCAGTTCCTTTTAAAATGCAAAAGATAACTTAGTTTGGATATACTTGATTACATATACTCTTACTGTACCTGTTACTAACTTTAAACTAATCTATATGAGCCTTCATTGTTTAGATATATATAGGCTAATCACAAGGAGATGGGCATGTCAGAATTCTGTTAAAAAGATGCCATCATCTTTAAAAAATCAAAATTAATCAAGACCTCGACAGGCAATTGAAAACATACAGAGCACTGTGCTTACACGTTATATTTCCAGTGGTCCTGGGGTACACTGGAGAAAATCCACTGATTTGTTCACTGATTTGATACCTATTACAATAAAATTAGCTAGGTCAGGTAGACATTAGCTAGACAGCAAACATAAGACTGATGAGAATTTGGAATAGTCAACACCTCTGACAGAATAGTATTTCTTGTGCTGTTGTATTTCCTTTTCTGAATGTTCTGAAATAGTACCTTTCCAGAATAATACTATGCTTTGTTCCCTCCTGCAATGTGAATTTTCATAAGAAAAGACAAAGACTGGTAATGATAAAATCAAATAACTGAAAAAGTAATTTAAATACTAGAAACAACAGATGAAAACTGCTTAACATCACAGCTATTCAGTTGTGTCTTGCACACATATATATTCTAGGAAAACTGAAAATAATTTGCCTACTTTATTTCCTAATGTGTTAACCTTCCTGCTTCCTCCTGCCAGGAAGAAAACCAGAACAAAACAAAGAAAAAAATAAACACCAAAAAAAAACCTAACCCTCATACAAAAATGAAAAGAACCCCTCAGCCTCTATATAACTGACAACAACTTTGAATGACAGCATGTAGAGCAAAGGATATATATTCAAACACCTCACTCTTATAATGGGTTGCTTTTCATATTCAAATAAATGCCCACTAATAAATACCAGAATCATAACTACATCCCACAAGGAAATCTCATTAAAACTTATTCTTTCCATCCTTCTATGTCCTCTCCAAATGTCAGAGATAAAATCCGCTTTTTAGTAGTCCTGGAAGATTAACACATATAAAACTTTTTTTGAAGCAGTTGAACAAGTAAATCTCAGTAAAGAGACTTTTCTGACAAGATCTCCCTCATATTAAAATTATAGAAACCAGAACTTAACTAACAACTTAAGTGTTGCCATCCTCATAGTGTGGAGTATATAGAAATGAAGTCACCCATAGGAAGCTGTGTAGGGTTGCTAGGCAGTTTTCAGTTGATTATATTTTACAATGGAAAGACATGGGGGAAGTTACTCCTGACACTGACTAGAAGAAGGAACTTGTAGAAGAATCTTCATGGATTGTACATACTGGGGAGACCAGCTTAAGGACTAAGGGAAATATTCTGACCTTATAACCTTTTAAACAGCTGAAGAGGAAGCTTCAAGGAATAGGTGCAGTTCAATTGACATCAGCAAATATAACACCAACCAGTACATACCTGAAAGCAGAATTTCTCTAGGAGATAAAGTTCTAAAATAGTAAAATCTTAAAATTGTGTGAATTTATACCAGGTACTCTAAACTCTCTTTTTTATTTTGTCTCACCAGATTAGAAAGACTACTACCATTAACACTGTCTTTATTTTAAATTATCTTATATAATGTATACCATATCTGCAGGAGATAGGGATATGAGGAGGGATGTGGGACTAGAGGTGGACTCTCAAATCTTAGATGCTAAATTTTCCTTGAGCTATCAGTACATGAGGTATATTTCTAAACAGAGATAATTTAAACAGGTAATACAATACAGCAGCACCAAATAGTGTCAATAAGGGTTGAAGAGATTTTAAAAGTGAAGATTTTCATTGACCTTTGGAAATGTATTACTGAACCAGAACTTTTTTTTCTGTAATCACCTAATTCCTGTCACTGTATTTTGCTAGTCACTGCCAACAGTAAATGTACACCCAGGAAAAAGAGTATTCCTAAACTCTGTCAGCATTGTAAACCAAGTTATATAATTTACACTGAAATTTAGTAAACATAACCGTAATATGTAACTAAAAATGGGTCTACATCCAACTGTCAGCTGAGCCTGCAGCTATTAAGGTTATTCTGAAACATCTGTATTTGTTTGGGCTTAGACTGCAAATCTCCAAACAAAAGTCTATCCAATTGTTAGGAACATCTCCTAATAGTAGGTGGATCAAAAGAAAAACTTTCCTGCTATTTTTTGCTCCTGGCTCTGTCCTAAACCAAGATTTGTAGTCATGGAGAAAAGATAAAAAAATCTGCTTTTCAGAAAAGTGGAATAACAGTTATGAAAGTCATTGACTTGACAGATCTAAAGATTGATATGCCTTACTTTTGTAAAACAGATCCCTGTGCCTTTTAAGATTCTAAATTCATTGCAAGTAGGCAACAGATCACTTTATGAATCCAGGCCTATGTGTATAGGAATTCATCTGTGCAGTTTAGCAGATTTTTACCTTAATTCTGGATGAGAAAGGTCCAGAGCAAGTCTGCTTCACTGTGATAGGAATTCTGTAGAATAGAGACACGCAGTGCTGTGGCATCTCTGAGCTGATGCTACAATAAACAGCAGAATATTTTGCTCTCTAGCTGTTCAGTAACAATTTAATATCAAAGATCTTCTAATCCCATATAATCACCATGCTATCACTTGACTCTTTGTTGTATAATGTAGAATAATTTAATTCCTTCTAGAAATGGCAGGTCCTGTTGTGAGAAATACAGAAAAACTGCATAAATTCCAATTCTGTTCTTTCTCTAAACTTTCTGACACTTTCAATAAAGTTTTGCTTGGTTTTATCCTTTCTCCCTCATGTCTAAAATCTTTTACTACAGAGAATCATCTAAATTGCAACTCTCTAGGGTCAGGCTAGTCAGTGGTTATACATAATTAGGTGCCAACAGAACTTGTATTATGTTAGAATAAGTGAACAAACCATGTCAAAGCTACAGAACTCTTGGAAATTTAATTAAAATTTAATATCATGTCATATTACTTGCAATATTTACAGCAAACATCTATATATGTCCATGCATGTCAACATCTCTCATTCCTTCTATAGTACTGCAAGCATGAAACGGGCTTCTAATCATGCTTAGAGGATGAATATATATACAAAAGCTGATGACTGTGCTTGTGATAGGCATCTCAATTTTTAATGTCTCTGAGAAATCAGCAGGGATTTTGAAATAGTATCTGAAAATATGTGTGGAAATCCAGAGAAAAAAATCTAGATTGCCCACACTGTAGGTAACTTTAATGCATCTCATCATTGCCACCCACAAGATGTATATCCACAAGTGCTCTCCTGTTATGTATCTTGAGAACATCTCATATATTAAAAACTCCAAAAAGTTGTAATTTATTAGTTTAATTTACTAGTTTATTTAGTAAAAACAGCTTATCTCTTGCTCAAAGTAAAGGTGTAAATTTCAGCCAATTTTCATGAGTGTTGAAATGCTTAAAAACTTCAGTCTGTGAAGAACAGCTCTGAGTCAACAAAAAGACTAGCCTTTACTATATATGAAAAATATAAAATATTTGAAATATATAAGATTATACTTAAATACTTAAAATATTTGAAGTGATAACTAGCAAGAATTTGAATATTTGGGAATGTTTTGTCCTGAGAATTCTATTCATATCCCTTTTGAAGTGATTTATAAACAGTTAAACACAATATAGATATTTCTGTCAGTTCATTAACTGTCTCTGTAGCTGCAATACAATGTTTGTCTCTGGTAGCACTGCATTTAATCCATCTATGAGTCTATCTATAGGCCTATTTTGTAATCATTCATTAAAGAATTTCTATTAATTTAGGCATGAGGTATATAAATTTGAGACAGTTTCCTGCAGACATGGGACTTGTATTTTGTTCCAAGTGCTCTGTAAGAACCAGTGAAAACTATGTGGAGTTCTTATTCATCAGGACAAGAACAAGAAAGTCAAAAATTACTAATAATATAGATGAAGCAACTCCACATGGTTTAGGTATTTTTCAAAGCATTTTTATTTCATTCTAATAGTCTTGTAGCTCAATGTGTAGAAAACAACTTGTAGGGTTCTGTCGTCTTCAAAGTACTTGGATGATGGTGATGGTGAGAATTTAAACAAAAGGATGAACTGATCCATTGCACTAAGGTACCATAATAGTATTACACTGTCCCATCCATTTGCTGGAGAAAATCACTACTGTAGAAGTGTTTGCCATGCAGAGAGCCATGCTTTGAGCTGAGCTTTACCTGGAGCTGTGTAAGCACAGATCCAGTCCCAGAGCTTCTTTTTTGATCGTGGCTATTGAAGTGCAAACAGTGTGGTAAGAGATGTCTCTGGAGTACTCAGCTACAGAATAGGTTGCTCTTTATTTTGAAAGAATAGGCCACAAGTCCATGGACTGGCCTGCTTGGATCAGACCTACTTGGTCACCATAGGCAAGTTAATGACACAGCTGCTCCTCACTTTGCCCTGGCTTTGCTGTTGCCTATAGAGGAAGTGGGAACTGGAATCATTTCCCCCTGAATTTTTTCCAGGTGTTACTCTGCTACTTTTTGGTTTCTCTTACCTTTCTTTGTGACTAGGACACCATTTCACCCCAACCATATTTACTCACCTCCTGCCTGTTGCACTAGATCGAGGTTACCCCCAGGACAAATCCCTCTGCAGAGGATGCTTGATTGTCCTATCAAGGCTGATCCTGTTTCTGCTTCCACTCAGTACCAAACTTCTTTGAAAATCAGCATATTTCTTTTTTCTAGGAAATGGAGTTATATAATTTCTGAATCAGAACAGACAGGACAACAAAGTCAAAACCACAAAGCTATTGGTTTTTTGGTTGTGGTTTTGATTTTGCTTATTTCTTTAGTCAAATGCAGAATAACTACCGGCACGTAGGTAAAATATCAATTACAACTTGATAACTGGACCTTTATTTTTCCTTGTACTGGCTCCATGATGGAGCCCAGAAACATAATTCTTATGTGACATATCATATTTTTTTCATTTCAGATCACTCGGTATCATTGAAGTGTCATGGTGAAAATAATTTTTCTGTTGCTGTTTTAAGACATAATTAAACCATTTGGTTTAATGCTTTAAGTTACTTTATTTTGTTATTTTAAATAAATGTTGCCTAAGTAACAGTGTAACATAAAAGTTATTTATATAACAGTGAGAACCCTTGGTGATTTTTCTCTGAATTAATATCTGTTCAACCTAGAACTGTGAGTTGCAAATTAGCTTTAATCCAGATCTTTCTCTAGTACCAGTGAATACACTATCTTTTCCTCAGATTTCAAGTTTATAAAAAATGTAACCAAAGTACCAGAAAAGCTGTACACAAAATATAACATAATAATATAATTACAATCATTTTCAATAAGTCAGCACTTCTTTTAGTTTTTGTTTCCCTTCTGAAAAGCAATGTAGGCAATTATTTTAAATTAGGTTACATGAGAATATTATTTGTGTAACAGAAATAGGTTTCTTACTGTAATTAAGTTTAATGGATCTTGCTCTGGAGATGAACAGAATCAGCCTTGGAAATACTGGGTATCTCCAACTGCAGGTACATAGTACAACTCTCTAAAAATATCTTTATTTAGATATAATGTATATAACTCTTTCAGAATTTGACTTTCTTTTTCTTGAATTCCTCAATTTCATTCAGTCACTGAGATTTTGGTTCTTTTTTTGCTATGAATATATGTTTCAGCACTCTAACCGTTGCTGCATCAACGAATATCAACTGAAAAATTGCCACCCTGACAAGGAACAATGAGTTCTGTGTAAGAATCAGATCACCAACATGGTATGAGTCATGGGAAGCTGTAAGAGGACCTACACTGAAAAAATCTAAGAGGAAATGGGCATTTTCTACATAATTGTGATAAAATGTGAAGGTCTACCACAAACTGGACACAGGAAATGCAATTCCCTTTATAGAAAATGTCAGTGAAGTTAAGGTTCCAGGACTAAGACCTAAAAATAAGGTACTAGACACTAGAATTGACAATTTACTATTTTTGCTGGGATACTTCTGGTACCTGATACTCTTCTTTCAACTCAGTCTCCTTTTACTGAGGAGCAATTGGCATATTTCTTGACACTAGATTATAATAACACAAATAACTAAAACTAAAAAAACCCAAACAACCCAAAAATCAAGTAATTCCAGATATATTGATTTTAAAATTTCTTATATTTTCAAACAATCTTATAATAGGAATGCTTGTGGCTTTTTAAAGTTTGCGTTTGGTAGTGCTAGTGTAAGTAAAATATCAAAAATTAAGCTCGTGCTAAAAGAAATATTAAGACAAGAGGGGGGAAATGGTGTACAAGCAAAAATAACAAAGTTGGAAATGTTTTAGAAATTGGTAAATCCATTCACCAAAACAATATGAGTTTTGGTGTGAGAGAGTAGAAAATGGTCAAGATGCTTAACAAAAGGAAGAAAGAGAAACCATAAAAATATATGCACAGGAAAAAATAGATAACTTTAAGTAGGTAAGTGTGGTTTGGGCTAAGAAAGAGAGCAAAGAATTAAACAGCTTTTCTGTCAATGTTCTCTTTTCCCTTTGCAAAAGGTGTTGTGGGGTGAAAAACACACAAAAAAAAGCTTGAAATTTCTGCAGGCATAAGAAGAAAAAGAACATTTCATACGAGATATAACCATATAACTGATTAATCTAAATAGCATATAAACTTGCTTCAGTTTGAACACAGAAAGAGGAAAAATAATGTTGATATGAAGGTAACTTTAAAGTTAGGCAGAAGTTAAAAGAATTGTGTTTAGGAAGTGCCTTTGGGAGTCATTGCTGAAAATTTCTATCTTATTGCTAAGCATTATTTTGCTTCTGTGCATAGACATGCCCACCTCTCTTTCACCTGAGAGATTTGGGCTAAATCTTCAAGGTGACAATCAGCACCAGCTGAAACGTTTATACGCCCTGTAAGTGACCAGGCTCACCAAGCAGAAGCACAGTCACATTTTCCCAGAACATTTAGTGACCCTGTAGTAGTCTGAAATGAGCTGTGTTTTACCCCTGGTGGCACCTACACAGTGCAGTTGAAGCTCCCAAGGGTATTTTCTGGCTCTGTCCTGGCCGTGCACGCCTGCCCCTCCCAGGACATCCAGCGCGGGCGCCGTTACTCGTGGTTGTCATTGTCACTGATTTCACGTCAACGCGAAGCCTTTTGCAGGATATTTCAGTAACACTTGCAAGGGTCGTAATTTTTCTTATTCTGACCTAACTTTATTGATCCTCTCCTGAGAGGAACAGCACCCCTCACAGCTTTATGGGACCATTCAAACAATCTAAGAATGATTTATATTACCCTTAAGGAAAAAGACATCAAGGCTTGTTACTCGCTTGCTGAGATTTCTCCGAGATCTCAAGCTATCAAAATACTAAACACAAGTCAGAATATACTTGAGCAGTGGAAAGCACTGCAAAACTTTATAACATTATTAGGCTTCATGTTATAATTGGGTGATGCTTCCACTTAACACGCAATTTATTTTATTCAATATTGATAAGATTTAATGGATGATGTATTTGATTCAAGGCTTTGATACAAATGTAGAGTCTTAATTAACAAGTGATATATTTGATGCAGTGAATAATGCATCTGATTTAATAGAGGATGCACTCTATCTGCAGCTGAAGGTGATTGGTCTTTTTAGTGAGAGATTAATTCATTTCAGAAGATGATGTATCACTTTCAATATGAACTAAATCAAATTTTTAATACATATTTTTTTCAGTGTGCAAAGTAGCACAAGGAACAAGTTTGCCCTCAAGTGGACTTCAAAGGCAGATCATACCTCCAAGGCAGTAGGCAGGTTGAATCAGTGGTTAATTCATTCGTATTATGATATGGGTGGAACCAAGTTCTAAGAAGCTACTGCCTTCTCAATCAACCTTTGCTTTATTCCTAAGTAAAATTAGATTAAATTTATTTAATTAGAGATCCAAAGAAGTGTAATAATCTGTTAAAAAGGATTGAAAATAATAATTGAAAGATTCAAGGTGCAAACTGTATTTGAATTTGAGACACTGAAGAGGAAAAAAGAAATGACCTCTTTTAGCATGCATTTTTCTTAGGTCACAAAAAAACCTGGTAAATTTGACAATATTTACTTTAACCTTATAAATTTATCTCATCACTGTCAGTGCTTTTACATCCTTTAATTTTGAGGAATTGTTACTTATTCCCTAAATCCTCAGGAAGAGCCAATGGCAGAGCTTCAGTTTACACCACTGGAGTTTTCAGCTGCTGTATGTAGAAAACTAGCCAGGTTTATCACATTGAAAACACAGGAAGGCTACATGGCCTCAATATTTCATTTACATTTCTGTGATGTGAAACCTCTGTTCGCTTATTATTCTATCAAGCCTTTATTTTTCTGTTCAGAGCTCCATAAATTCAATATTCTATGCTTTTAATTTAATTTGTTGACAAGTGAAAATGACCTAGGTTCAAGACAACTCCAGCTAGGGTTTTTTTTTTAATTACATATTTAGAACTATAGGAGTATTAGGACATGCATATATAACCTAATGCGTATATAATGCTGTCATGCTAGTACATAATATTCCTAGGAATTTAATTATAAACATCTGACTCCTTGGTATTTAAACAGGAAAATGACTGTTTAAGTACAATGCAGATAAAGAATAATAAACCTTCTGGCATATTCTTCATTCAGATGTTGCACTCAAAAATAGAATTAAAAGAGATTGACCAGCAATCAAAACTGTTCTGAGGTAAACTGATTTTATGTTTCTAAACATCTGATGGATCTTATCATAGTCTGGGATGTATACATTGAGTTTATTGTATCACTAGAAGTAAACAAAAAACCAAATTATTTTTAATCCTTTTTCTATTTTTCATCCAAAAATAAAGTCTTCCCATTTAACCGCAGCACAAAGAGTAGTATTGAAAAAACATTATGACAACATTTAAAAAACTCACTTAATTTAAAAACAAAAATTTGGATCATATAGAACTAGGTATTTCACAACATAAACAAAAAATATGCACATCTTAATGATGTCAAATAACAATGGATAGTGTATGGAGTAGGACAAGATTTAAAGGTCACAATTTTTGACAGATCATGGCATCTATTTCTGAAACCCAGAGATTTATTGTGTGAGATAAATCACTGAGAAATAATTATAAAATTGCATCTCTATGACCCATATTTACCCTTAAGAGGTGATTTCAGTTCATAATAAATTGTGAGCTATCCATAACTTACTTGCCTGTAACTACAGATTCAAGCTATTAGGCTTTTCAGTGATCAAAAACTGCTAACCACAAAATTCTGAAGATAAGAATATTATGCAAAGACAAATGTCTATATTATTTGTATCATACATGGCAAATGATTCAAACTGATAAAAAGTTAATCATGCAACCAGGTGTAGTGGAAGGCATTCTTTTCAGAGCAGGGGGTTTGGAACCAGATGACCTTTAAGGTCCCTTCCAGCCCAATGCCCTCTATGATCCCTAGCTCAGGGCAGCCAAATACACTGCAGGATTAAAAATGAGAAATTTTGACACAGCATTATTGTCCACTTTCTGCTGTATGAGATAGAGAATAGGAAAAAGTAATTAAAGGTAAGAATGTTTCTATGGAATGTAAATTGCACTTTCAATTTTGCACTAAGTACTCTTGATGTGGCTATGGAGGCAAGGATGGACAAGCCTTCAAGATTGCAGAGGACATTGCTTAGTTTTGTTGATCTACATGTGCTACCTACATGACTGCTCTTCCTGTGGTCCTGAATTAGTGTTTTACTTTGATGTTGGATTAGAAAAGGTTAAAAAAAAATGGGGAGATAAACAAAACCAAAAACCAAAATCCCAAAAATCAAGCAACCAAAAAAAGACAATGTTAAAAAATAAAACAAAAACTTCACAACACTACAACTGTATGAAAAACTATATAACATGGTATAATACATTTTTTCAGTGAGGATGAAATGTAAAGAAATTTACATAACTATAAAGAATGAGGATGCTGATGTCAATTCCAAAATCACAGGAACAGGAAAATTATTTAGGAAGCTGGGACAAAGAAGAAGACCACCAGTTGTGGACACAGTAAAGAAAGAAGCTCTATATCTACCAGAAAGGAAATGGGCTGTGCAAGGAAAGTTGGCAGTATAAGACTACAAGTGCTTTTGTTGTTTTTCCAGCCTTTACAGTTCTTGTGCTGAGAACTAAGCAGTGTTGGAATTTTTGAAGAGTAACTGATTTTTCTGTCAGGTTTTTGAGGAGAAAAATAAAAAATATGGCCTCAGGTCAGAGCTTTGAAAGAGATATGTTTAAGTTACTGAGTATCTCATGAAGTCACTTGTGATGTTGAAGACATAGGGCAGCTGCAAACTGAGCTAGGTTGTACCCTCTTGAATGTGTAAAAACCCAAAAAAGACTAGAAAACAAACTGTACTGGAGAGGATGCAGCCAGAGGTCTCGGATGCAGCTCACTGACCTCCATCCAAACTTCTCAAACACAGGATATGATGTGCTGGATCTGCAGAAAAACAGCAGCCTCAGAAACACCAGCAGTGGAAACTCTACATAGTTTTGTGTGCTTTGTTTTGTTTTGTCCTGAAACTGATAACTCAAACTATAAATATTAAAACCAAACCAAACCAAACCAAACCTATTCCTCTCTATATCTTCCCATAGATCTCCTTTTATTAAGATTTTTAATTCCTAAAAAAGTCAAGGTTGTTGTTATGTTCATAGTGACCAAGGCTGTATTTCTTTACAGAAATAATTTTTCAATTAATATATTTTCATAAGTGCCATAATGAGGTAAAGAAAATTAATTTAATTAATTAAGTAGAAAAAAGGCTTAAAACATGCAGAGGCATAAAGGCATGTACACTCACTGTAGTACGAATTAAATATTTTTACTGAGTGCCTGGATATGTTCTTTTCAGTAGAATTCTGTTGTTTTGGAATGGTGGATGAAGCTTTTCAACAGCTCTTTCTCCATTACATTACTCAACACCTTGCGTTTAACCTGATTAGAGGGAAGTTGATCTGTAATATCTACAAGTTGGTAGCTTGAAGAAATTTCCAATGGTTGTATGTAATATTTTAATATTCATTTTAAATTAATCAGATCTTATATTCATTAAAAAGCAATGCATAATCTGATTTTTGTTCAATTAAAGTAGAAATGGCAAAAGCCACACCACCACCAGGAAATACCAATATAGTGCCATGTTCTCCTTGCTGAAAATCAGATAAGAAAATTGCCTGTGCCAAGGAAATTAGGAAAAGTAGCTAAAAAAGAGATTTGTGATTAGTATTACAAACTTTATGACTTTGTGTGTCTTTAGTGGAGTCATTAGCAGAGGCTTGCAGGCATATGGGAATCCTGTTTCATAAAAGGGACTTGAAGTTATGTTAGGTGAAGTGTTTTTAGAACAGGATTATTAAGGGTCATAAGGGAGGCTAACCTACCAGAAAATAGGAAAAATAATTGTTAAACCTATTCACTGTAAGACTTGAGGAGAATTAGAGTGGAAAAGGTGGTCAGAATGACCTGATATTAAACAGGAAGAATAAGGTTTACTTTAATTAATGTCATGCTTTCTTTAAGCATGTATAAAGGTTATACAATGCCATTAACTACTAACCCATAACTGTTGAATAGAAATGTTAAGAAAACTGTTTTACTAGAATTTTTATGAAGTTCAGTTGTATTTTTGTCTGACCTCAGGCATCCTCACTCAACTCCAAAGTAAAATTACAAAAGCTGGCACATTCCTCTAACTGAGTCATTCTTCTCCACTGCAACAGGTCAGGTACTACATTTCCTTCCCCAGCCAAATGGGGGGAATTTGTTGCTGTAGTTAGTCACAATTTCTCAGCAATCAGCAAAGCTCATCCCCTCTCTGCAGTTATTTTTTTGTTTTGTATTTGTTGAATAAACTTAAGACAATTTTTTGATTTTCCTGGGAAAATTCATTAAAATTTTTCTAATCAAAAATCTCTTTTTCCCAGAAATTCCACTGTTTTCAGCATAATTTCTTTCACGTTCCAAGGATTCTGGGGCTAACATATTTGAAACTTTAATCAAATAGCAAAAACTGAGTAATATTGTTTTGTTCCATAGGAACCATCTTGGATATTATAGTCGAGTCAGAATAAATATTAAATATGTGCCCTTTTTCCACATTTTCTGAAAAATTCCAGTCCAGTCTGTTGTAGATATTTTAATATTCTTTATTTCATTGATGCTAGAAAACTACATGGTATGAAATACTCAATTCCAAGAAGTGTTGTTAGGGACAATTCAAGAATTGCACTTCAATCTTGAGGAAAAAGGCAAAACTTTCCTCTTTTGACACTGCAAGGATCTTTTCCTCTCTTCCACATACAATTGCGATATTTCATTTGGTTTACAGTTTATGATGTGAGAAGTGGTACAATAAATGAGGTTTTATCACTTTAATTTATTATGTTTAATTATGCTAAAATAGGCCAAAGATGCTTCAGGCTTCTGGGTTTTAGCATGTGCTCAATATTGCAACAAATTTAATCTCACAGGTATTCATTTAATTCTAAATTCTTTAGTAATGTTTATTATCCTGCTACTTACAGTTATCTTAATAAAAATAGGATATTCAATTTTTTACTTAAAAATCATAGCAAACTTTTTCTTATGAAAGAAATGAGAGATTTTATAAGGAAGGACATTTCATTGTTAATGATTTCATAGCTACAAAGGATAAAGCTGTGCTCTTCTTCTATTAGCTTTTTTTATTCAATTTCCCCAAACTTTGTGTCTACACTAGTGACCTAAACTAGGAGAGGTTATTTACAATAAAATTATCAATACTCTTGAAATTTAAAAAATTCAGATCTCAGTGAATGGTAGTCTTATGATCTCATGAAACATTTTATATGGTATGCTTTACTGGATGCTATAGAATTTCCAGACACAAAGATTTAAGCTGAAGTTAAAACTTTGACTTATACCAAGAATCAGAAGAAAAATGATAAAAACACTACAGTTTGAAGACAGAAAAATGGCCTTTTAGTAGGGAGTGGAATACTGGACTTCTGCTCCCAACAGTCTCTCTGATTTCCTGTACAAGTCAGACTGATCATCACTTTTTCTAAGGAGAATAATCAGTATAGTAAGGCATTAGGCCAAAATTCTTGCATTATCATCATGACTTGTAGTTATGGGTATTAAAGAGGAAATTTGGGAACTTCTGACTTTTTCTTCATTATTTGAGGGGAATGATTCTGATAGACAACTTATGTAATCAATTTTCGTTTTACAGATAAATACACAGTTTAAATAATCAGACTTTACAATTGTGTTTTGATTCTGTTTCCAAAGTGCTGGGCATCCTCTTCTTATGTGAAATTATTTGTGGGTATTTGAGAAACTGCCAGGCCATGCTCTGACCTCTTCCAGTCTGTCCAATATCTTGTTCTTGCATCTCCCTGACAGTCATTTAATCAGACCTTTGCATGTCTGGTAACTGGGATGGTGCAGTTAAGTAATCCAGTGATTTCCCAGCTGTGAGGACTGAGGATCTCTTGTTGGGAGTTTCCAAAAGTATAGTCACCTAATGGGCTAGTGCTGGACAAAGGCAGAAAACCACTCAAAATCCTGGTCATTACAAATGAAAAACCGAGATAATTCCACAGGCAAACAGCTACCTATAAAAAGCCTTAATTTTCTGGCGAGGAAATCAGCAGTAAAACTCATCAGGTATAGATTGTTCTTTACAAATAGTTGAGAATTCCACTCTAGAGACAAAATGATCTCTTTTTTTGCTCTTGGTCATGAATACATCATATTACACTCTCCTCTTTGAGAAGATCCCATTGACTGACCAGGTCAGAGGCTGGAAGGTAGCAGAGATGCTTCATGATTCAGTATGTTCTGTTATCACATCTAAGAGAATTTATTTCCCACTGATCCACACAAAGTTCATAAGATGCTTTTCATGTTCCTAGCATGGAGAACAAAAGTCTCTCATTCATTTTAATTAATCTATATTCTACAGAGAAAAGAAAGAAAGTTTTATCAATTCTAGATCACATGATTTTATGAAGACAGCAGAAGAATAAATAGGTTTTTTGGTCCACTTTATCATCTATGACTTTGACTATTACCTTCTTTGAAATTTAGGTTCACAGTGAATAAATTGTTCATTTCAGGCATGTCTAGATGATCATGAAAGCTTCATACCATTGCTGACAAACACCCAATGAGATGAGCAAAGTAACAGTTTTTCAAGTTCCAGTCCTCAATACTTGTTCCCTGATAGAATTTCCCGAAATAATCACTTGTTCAAAAATGAATCTTTAATATACATGATAGCAAGAAACAGAAATTGACAATACACTGTAGAGGTCACCACTCATGTTATCACTGTGGCTTGGCAGGTGTCTTCAACTGCTGGGCCAAGCAATGCTTTGAAAGGGTTTGTAAATTCTGTACGCTATTACTTTTCAGTATAACAGCTTTGTATCAATTACAAATTAAATGAAATAAAAATATCTTTAGTCGTGGTCAGGAGTAACCTTGATGGTTTCAGTGGCTGGGTAAATCGCTGAAAACATTTTCTTTCAGATTGAAATATTAGAATACTAATTTTTCCTTATCATAATCTCATATGGTGTATATATCCAGACGTACCTTCCAGACAAAGTCTGTTAGCTTGGTTTTTGAGCTAAGATTAATATTTTCTCCTCATTGTCTTCCAGCAATATCTCTATCTTGCCTCTATATTCCTTCATACATAAAAAGAACCCAAAGTATCCCCTAGACATCTTATACTTGAAGACCTAGAAGCTCCTGCTGAACAGAGGAAAGGATTCCTACTTGACTGGCAGCATTGGGTATTATTTCCCACTCTCTGAATTTTAATGCAACTATGTCCAGGTGGAATGAGAAGGTTCAGTGTTACAAAGTCTGATAATTGACAAGTGTGGATAATGTTTGCTCAATGCAATGAATAAAAAAGAAGAGGGCTTTATTCTTTATAAAAAACAAAAGGTGATTTTAGTGTAGCCATAACCACAAAAATTATAAGCTTCCCTTGATGCTAACCAAGAGAAGCCAGTAGCAAAACTCATACTTTACATAAATTTCATCATATTTACTAAATTTATACAATTTTTAAAATGAATAGCTGATGAGTTGCTGCTATAAAACTTACCTCCCTGCCCTGAACTACATGTTGTTGGCATTTCTGGTTGTTTTTTACTGCTGCTAATGACACTTCAGGTTGATAGTGAACTGTGTTACTATTTAAAACAAAAAGACTTCTGGATTAGCAAATGTGACTATCTATTTAGATGCAGCATATTTAGGACTAGAGGTTTTCCTCACTTGAATGTACTCATTTATGAAAGTTTTCTTCTGTGTATCACACCAAAATATTGAGGGGGAGAGAGGAGGGGGTCTGTGGTGTTCAGCCAGATATGTGGAGTAGAAATCTAAACCAAGCCCTGTAGAATTACGAACTACACCAGACAGTTAAAAGTGAAGTGTAACCTCAGTTCCTTCACAATTTTCCAAAAATTGTACGGAGCAGAGGGAGCCTGCTTTCTTGTCAGTTTTTTTAAACATAAGCTGTTTGTTACATGAAACTGTCAGAAACCAAATGTAATAATTTATGGCTTAAGCATCTTCCTGAAGGACCTTTGCCTACAGCAAAACCGTGCAAAAGCTGCAGAGAGGACCATGGCAGCCTGACCAGGCCTGAGGCCCGGCGGAGATACGACAAACTCTGCCCTGGGGAGGAAAGGTGGGGTCAGCGTGCCACCTTCGGGGTGGAGACCACAGCCCGGGCTGTCGGCGGCCAGGCTCCACCAGAGCTGGGGGGAGCAGAGGGTTTGGCTCTGAGCTGAGGAGTCCTCTGGCTGCAGGCAGTGCCCGCCTGCGCTCCGCTGTGCAGAGCAGCCCGGCCGAGGAGCCCTCAGCCCGGGAAAGCCACGGGAAGGGCAGCGGGGGCCATGGCCCATCAAAGGCCCCTCAGAGGGGTCCCCAGACCCTGCACCTCAGCGCTGCAGAGTGATGCAGCGGAGCCTCAGGGCTGCAAGGGACAGTGTCGAGCCTGCCCTCCCAGAGGAGGCACATGGGTGTTCCCACCTGGCCCAAAGGGATGTTAATCCACTGGATTCCATACTTCTCGGCTGGTGGCGGCAGCGGGGGACCCTCACCACCAGGCAGCCACCAGGTGGAGGTGAGCAACGGGACGTTCTTTCTCTTTCTTTCTCTTTCTCTTTCTCTTTCTCTTTCTCTTTCTCTTTCTCTTTCTCTTTCTCTTTCTCTTTCTCTTTCTCTTTCTCTTTCTCTTTCTCTTTCTCTTTCTCTTTCTCTTTCTCTTTCTCTTTCTCTTTCTCTTTCTCTCTCTTTCTTTCCATCCATTCTTCCTTCCTCCCTCCTTGCCTCTTTTACTATTAAAGAAAATATATCTTATTGTGGGGCACCAACATCTAACCTCGTTTGGTTTTAATCATGTTTTCTGGGTATACATAATACTTTCTGGGTCCAGTCCATTTTATTCATAATAGCTTCATTTCCTTCATTTGAACCGGTTCGTAACAGAAACCAACTTAAAACATCTAACTTAGATTGCTTTGGAAAACCAAATCTCCAGTATTCTGAATGTAACCTCCAAATCCAGTAATAAATCTTTTTCAATCTAATAGAGGAACAGTAGCATATTATTTGGATAACAAATTCCCTTCTTGGTCACTGCTGACTTTCAATATCAGGCACCTCTACTTTGTTTTTCTTGAACGTTCCTCTGTTTACCTTGACAATTTTTTCTCCCCAGCAGAGTGAGTGGCTGAGGGCTACAGCAGGGCCAGCCCAGCCAGGTTCTGTTCCAGGACAGAGGACTTTTACTGATTGTTTTGCTTTTGCCCAGAATGTATTGTCTGGTCATATAGGGCTCTAAGCATCCTTGGGATGTTAGTGCCTTGAGATACGCAGTTCTGTCCCCACAGCAGTGAAGGAGAGAGGTTTCTTAGGAAGGTTATTTCCTTCACCTATGTGCCTGAAATCAGAACATCCAAAAGCCACCACCATCCTCCAATCTCATGTGGGTGCTGGTGAGGTTTGAAATCCTGGTTTGGGCTGCTTCTCTCTCGTTTTCACCCAGAAATGAGATGGTGCTTTAGCCAGCTGTATCCAGGCAGAGTTGGCCGGGATAACTGCCCGAGCTGGGGTCCTGCAGATGCTCCTGTGCCCCTCTCCTCATGAGGACGCCTGTGGCAGTGGGGAGCCCCGCTGTGTTCAGTGGCTCTAACCCAACAGTCCAAGGCAGGCGCTTCCCTGGCTGTGACAGTGCTTTAGAGTCCCCTTTGAGCCACTCGTCTCTGAGCTCAGGGATTTTGCACAGAGTAACTTCCCTTGGGTGACTTCAGTGACTCTAGTTATGAAAAGTGAGCAGTGGGGCTGTAAATGTGGGCTTGGACTATCATGAAGCAATACTTTAAGTAGCATTACTTTTATAAATCCTTTTTCTGCCTACACAGTTCTTATGGAGACTAAATTTTGTATCCTTGCATGAAAGCATCATTTGTATCTATTAAAGAGATCAAAGTCTTTACAAATGCTTTATTTCATTTATTAAGACAGTAGAGTTTATTGCTATAAAATTATGTTTTTATGGCTACCAGACTGTGTGTTCTCATGATGTGCCCTGCTGTGTAGTCAGAGGATTAGGTCAATGTTTCTCCAGACATCCCTCATCACTCCAGGAGCTTAGTTAAAATCCTACAGAGTCATAAGATTGTGTTCTCCTTTGTATGCTTTTTAATGCTTGATAATTTCTGGGAAGATAATTTTCTAGGACTATCACTATAGTGAATATTATTTGTGAATACAGAAATCATGGGTTCATTTCTTCAAGTTTCTGGTTTATCTTAATATTATAAATTAAAGTTGTATGTTCCTGAAAGCACTGTCTGAGCAATGAAATCAGTTTCTCTTTGTTTGGGTGCTAAAAATCCATATATTTTTTTATATACTGGTCAATTTATTTGCTCTTGATCAGATTGGGTGGGGGGAAGAAAGGGGAGGGAATTCTTTTTCTGGGGTGCACAGCAGCCTGAAAAAAGAGCAAACATTTGCTGATAATTTCAGTGTAACTGTGATGCCACATGTATCTGCCATACACCCTAGAGAGTGTCAACAGTGATATTCCCAGTGATGAGTTTGATTTGTTTGGTGCTTTAATCACCAGTTGGTATTAATGCAGATGCCCCAAGTTTTTCATTTGGTTTTCTGGTGTAACTGAAGATTAATTACTTTAACTAGATATTTGTGCTAAAATCTTGCATGCATATAGGAGCAACACAAATAATGAGGAGTAGAATATTTTCATGCAGAAGTAAAACAATTTTTTGCTTTAGGAGTGAGACATTATTAACAAAGATGTAATAACTCTAAAAATAAACCTGGAAAATTTACTTTTATTTAAGCATGTGGCAAATATCTTACCCCATCTCTTTTCACTATGCTGGTACAACTGTCAAGTTATTAATTCTTTACATTTACACTGCCAGGAAAACTATATATTCATTACAGGTTTTCAAATACATTAATATTGCTGAATATTTAATCTATCATGTGCCGTAGAGGGATAATAATAAAAACTGTAGTTACAATTCCTGAATGCTGGGTACTATATTTGAATAGCTTCAAATTATCTTCAAAGAACTAACTTTGTAAACAGACTAGTCTTTGTTACAATTGAACAATGTCATTTGAAGTGATCAGTTAAGAGACCACTCTTGGTCAGTTTTTCCAATACTTTATCATTCAACTTCAAACTTGATTTAATTCCTTGCTATAATTTCTCTCCTAGATGTTTCTCTTCATGCTTCTGTCTGATTGGGTCTTTTTCTACCACTATGTTATTCAGTTTACTTTTATTTTTCTGAATATCCTTTTCCTTCTTTGCATGACACTTCATAAAGTCAAATTCTAAAAATTTTGGGGTTTGGCTATTTCTTACATATTACTAATGTCAAGTATTTTTTCATGGGCAGAAAAATTTATAAGCTCAAGCTAATCTTAACTTCCAGAAGTTCAACTCTTTCAGCTTTGGAAATGTGGACAATTGAATAAGGGGGAGGAGGGGGGGAGAAAAAGAAAGGTTTTATGGGAAAGAGCAAATGAGAAGAAAGATAAAAAAAAATCCAGAACTTACAATTAAGGCACGTTGAAAGCTTTATTGAATTTAGGTCATATGCTGTGATTGCCTTCTCCTAAGTGCTTTTGGTACTTGAATTGATTCAGTACTGTGGAAAAGCCACTTTCCTTTTGATATTTGAATATTGTTAGGCCACCACAAACACTTTAAAGTAAAGTAAGTACCTGCATTGATTTAGCTTCTCTGCACTCATACATTTGTTTTCTTTTTTTGTGGGTTCCCTACCTATACATATTGAGCACAAGAATTTTGGGTAAAAAAGTTTTAGAAAATTAGCAATTTTCATGGACTTGTAGAAGATATTCAAGGTGATCAAATTCTGAGCTTGTAAATGTAAATATTCATCCTGAAAACCTGATTTTTAAGGGCTCCAATCAGAGAACAAACATCCTGTGTAATTCATGTATCTAATCAAAGCTAACCACCACAGCCTGAATTTCAAATGTCAAATGTTTGCAGTAGGCAAACAACACACATAATTCTTCATCTGTGCATATTCAAAGAATCTCTGTGTGAATCAAACAAAAGTTACAAAAAGAAGTTGTATTTATCAAAGTATTTACTCAGCTCTTCTGAGCAACACAGACAGCTGTAATACCAGGTTTGCTATGGGGATTTTTGCAATGGATCAGTACTCTATTAACAATTTTTCTTGATATTTTTATTGTTTTCTCATAAAGAATATTGTTCTCATGGACCCACGTATAGGAAAAGGAAAATCTTTCTCTTGAAAAAATTTTTGTCAATTCTCCATGATTCATATGATCACATTTTCCAGCCATCTTTTTACACATATTTTGGTTTTCATCTGATAAATTAAAATTTTAAAGTATTGGTATATTTTTGATGGTTTTTGGATTTTTTTCAACCTCTTTAAAGTTTAGCTAACATACTTTGCCTGTATTATTTCTACAGTGCTTTTATCCATTTATAGTCTAATTTTGATGTCAGTCTATATCATTATTACACCATCCCATAAATCTTTCTATTGGTTCTTGTTAAAACATCCCAATGATTTAAAGATCTCGTTACCTACCAAAGTGTGTTCTGATTCTCTGACCTCTTCACACTCCTTCGTGGTGACTTCAGTTAATTGCAAGATTATCAGATGATAATGTGGTAGCATTAAAATGAATTAGCATGTAATTAGTGTTGCTCCCAAGGGAGATAGGGTACTTAAAATAAAACAGTGCATGTTATATCATGAAAAGCATGAAGCAGTGCATTTCTCCTGTCGTACTCAGATATCCAGAACTCTTGCTTTATACAGTGTGTTCATGGTATACAATCCTAGAGGAGATCTGGAGACAGCTGATCAACTTCTTATTTTGCATCTAGGGTTATTCTTGTCAGTTTGAAAGTCTTTAGTTTTTATAAGCATGTGACAAAGTGATTTTCTAGAACCTCATTTGGGTTCTCTTGTTCTCATTGGCATTTGTTTACTCTAAAAATTATCAAGATTAAATAGTATAGCCCACAATAATGAGATGCCAGAAAATTGTTTTAATTTAAATTAATTAATTCAATTTAAATATGAAACAATATTTTTAAAATACTAATGTGTCTGTAGTGTTTCAGAACTTGAGCTATGAATACAAAGCTGTTACAAGCAGGAAAAATTGCTTCGATTATGGGATATATTAATAATTACATCTAGCTTGTTAATCTGAAGAATTTAACTTTTAGGAGTCCCAGTGTCAAGAGGTTCTTATGCAGGACTAAGTGAATAGAATTCATTCTGCCTCCAGAGCAGTGTATTTACCTCTGTTGCGCTGGAGTGCCTGGAACACAAAGGAAACTAAATGGGAAAACAGTTTGTGTTTTAGTATTGATTCATTTTCTAAATATGACATTTTACTGCTCTGACTGTATTCTCAAGAATATTTCTGCCTTTCAGTTGGTAACAGCATTTAGGACTTAAAAATGTCCATAGGTTGGAAAATGACACAATTGATAAGGATAGGTCTTATTCTCATTGCCTTCTTTTTGAGATAAGCTCCATGGAATCATAACAGTAGGTTCTATAACAAGTGGAAAAGTATAGAAAGAAAGAGAGAAACAAAAAAGTGTTCACTTGTGCCATACTGTTGGGCAGTGCTTCCCTGGAAAAGCACTAAAGGTTAGACTCCCAAATCCCATGGCTTCAGTGCTGAGTCTGCTGGAGTAGGGGATGCTTATTTATGATGGGACCATTGACACATCTAAGTCACATTTTTTGAAGCATAAAGCATTAAATGTTTTCAGCATCTAATTTGAAACAGTTACTATCCAGAAAATTGGAGCCCTTAGATTTTTAAAGTACTTTGTGGATATTATAGGAAGATATAAATTCTAAACTGTGAACACCATTGTGTGCTGTTACAGATAATGTATGTGAAATGTAGAGTGTTAAACTGTTAGTGATAATGGAACAATCTTCCATCTGACATGCTTTTAGTTACACTGCAGTTGTTTTTTTGTTATGTTAAATCATTTTTTTGAATTTGTACTAACATATCCAAACAGAAGGTTTCTTTGGGGGATTTTTATGTGGTGTTTTTGGGGTTTTTTCCCTGTATAAACTTACACAAATATGGTCGAGGAAAGGGAATAATAAAAATAGAAGAATGCATTCCATTTCATTTCATAGAACAAAACCCACTGAAAATGCCTACATGCTTGAAGGAAAAATGCAACTTAATGATAGAAAAAAAAATCCCTGGCCAACCAACACTTGTTGGCAAGAGAAAAAAAAGAAGGAACAACAATTGTATCTTATCTATATATGTTGCTTGCATCTTTAATTGAATTACAGATCAGATTGATTAAGCTGCTTTAGCAGTGAATGCAGAAATAACTATATGGGCATCTTCATATTCCTGTTCAGGATTTAATTGTTCAATATTTATATAAAAAAAAACACAAATGCTTCTTGAAGAATTAAGAAGTATATTAATTTTCTACTATTTTGTTTCTGTCTTTCCATAAAAAGATGGATTGATGACTTTTAGAAACTCAGGAGTCTCAGATAATGGATTGCTTCTTCTAGGGTTCATTAATTCACCTGATGATGACTTTAACTGTTTAGAATCTATGGTTTTAAAACAAAAACTGCAGCTGTGTTTCTGCTGATGATCTGAGGTTTTTTCCTATATCTCTTTTCTTGCTCTTTGAAAGATTTTTTTCTTAGTTTTTCTACTTTTGTGCCACATTTTTTATTTCACAGATCTTCTCATATTCCTTCTCTTTCCTACCTTGCCTAAATTTGTGAGTTCTCTTCCTTTTTCTTCTCTTTTGTGTAAAATTATAAAGATACACTTGTGAAATATTACAGATTTTACTTTTCACAAAGTATATTATTGATTAATTACAGTGTCCACAGCATAATATTATGCCTTTAGCCTCTCATAACAAATAGTGTGCAAGTTACACCATTCTACTTTAAAATGTATAGGATTTCTGAATGCCAATGTTTGTTGCATATCAGAAGCAATGTTTATAAGGAAAAGGTTAAGGGGGGAAATATAATGTCTTTCCTTGTCTGTATTCAAGAGCAGAGAAAAGTAGAAAGTTTACAGCAGAATAAGTAATTTCACTGTGAATTGTTGTAGGTCCAGTCCCTTCAGTGCTTTTATAAAGTTACCACTGGAGCATTGCTGCACTGAAAAGGGGTTTATGGAATGTTTCAGTCCCTCATCCTCCCTGGGCCCTAGGTCATGACTGTCACCAGCACCGCCTGTGTACATAATAATGCTCATCAGATTTTTCCTTACTAGGGATTGCAGAGCTGCATGACATTATGTTCTCCTTGAATTCTGATATTTTAATTTAAAGCTTTTCAGAATGTTTTCCAGTATCTATTTCCTTATGTTTTGCAAATTTTACTGACAAACATCCACAGATTTCTCTTTTGATTACCGTATTCTTGACCTGCTATCACTGAGAGCAGTAAAGAGTTTAAAAGCTTTGAGATTATCCTGGAATCTACATTTGCCAGGCATCTTTGCCCTCAAGAATTCTTAAAAAGTTTTCATTTTCTTACTAGTATCATTGGGGTTTTTTTGCCTCTGGCAGATCAGAAATGTTTCACAAAACCTCTACAGAAAAAATAAACCCAAACCCACAAAATTGTAACAACGTGAATTTCGTTTAAACATTTGGGTTGTTTATATCTTCAAATTTAAAGAAGCTTTGCCTTGTTTCTGTTTGATGCTCTTGTATATGTATGTATGTTATATTCATGTATGTTTGTACACCTTAGACTACTTCATCTGACTTTAAGAAGGCAAGTTTGTAGGACTGCTATGCAATTTTCATAATTATTAGAGCAGTGCAGCTTGGGAGAATATGTTTTATGATAAACACATTCTTTTTGGTTCTTATCACAAACAGTGCAGCTGATGCTGAAATAGTGTATATATGCCAGAGTGATGTATCATTTTTATCAGTCTAAGTACATCAAGAGACAGAGTTTGAATGTATTTTAGGAGCAGCACAGATGGGAATTAGCAAACAAGTGTTTAGAGCAATATCATAGTGTTTTCTAGGTATAGATTCTTCTATCATGTCAGCCTCTCCGTGGTTTGGTTTTCTCTCCCCATAGCATAATGATCAGAACAGTCATGCAGACTGAAAGGGCTTTGAAACTAGAAAAGAACAGAGTGGTGTGTTCAGAAGTTGCATCTCTAGCCTCCAGATCTGTCACTGAACCCACCTGGGATGAGCTGGATACCAAACATTGAAAGCTTTGTTAACTACACAGAACTCAACAGTTGTGCCGGTACCTTAAGGAAGCTACGAATCAACTATCAAAGGGCAGGCTTGAGAAGAGAATCAATGGGAAGTGTCCTGCTTGCCAAGTGTTTATGCCTAGCAAACAAGATTGCTTTGATGAGAGGGCTGTTTATGTGGCCACTAAAAAACAGTATGTGTGATTTTGCCTTTATGTCTTTGTTGGACATTTAGATGCCCAAAACGTACTGTGAGCTGAGATGTCACTCCTATTCTGAGACCCTTTGGGTCTGGCAATAAATAAGTTTGCCAGTGAAATCTAAAAGTCTGTCAGAGGGAATAAAGAGAGTTTTTTGTTAGGTCAAATTCACATGCATGTCTGTGTACAGCATTGAGCTGTTGTAGTGGTCATAAAAGAAAGTCTGCATGATGTTTTCCCATGTTCACTTTTTTCTTCGCCTTCTTGCCTTGCCATAGGAAAACACATCTATCTCAACGTAGATTATAATTTTAAAATCTCACAATAAAATACTATTCAAGCATATGGGAGGGGTGTGTGCTGTCAGGACAGTCCATGAGGAACATGGAGAGCTGCCCAGTTTAACAGAACTGATAATTGGCTAAAAATATTCAATACATCCTTCAGGGTTTGCAAGAAAGGCCACTGTTGCTATAAAGTTGGGTTTAGTACATGTACCAGGAACATAATTCTTAACTAAACATTTTGGCATAAACCTGAAAACAGCTATCTAATTCCAGGAGCATTTGATTATTTTGGGTCAAAACTCTTAAGCAAGTGAGAAAATATTTCATATGCTTAGTATTAGGTAAATAGAACATTATGGAAGCATATAGGACTCTTTGACACAGTGTGTCCAGAGACCATCTGCTAAATTCCCAGCTGGATATTTGAGTTTATACACCAAATCTTCAGTGACTTGGCAGACACAGTAGTGAACATTTCTCACATCAGTTGAGACTTCCTTGCTAAAATCGATCCACTGATTGTAACTTGCAGTTACCTGGCTGGGCTGGGGTGTGAAGAAGCAGGCACTGTTATAGATTCATTATAGCTGCAGTAAGAGGCATATGAAGGCCAAGTTATGTGCACTTTCTTCTCTGAGGGATTACTTCCAATGCAATCTATTTCTCCATGTCGTATTCTGTTAGTTTAAAATGTCACATACAAAGTAGATTTATAGTATAAAAGGAGAAAAAGGTAAGAACTTAATGACAACAACATCGAGGTGGAAATCCATTTTTGATCAAAGATGCACTAAAAGAAATCAACTAAATACCCAGTGCAGGCAAGAAGTAATGTGAAGTTCAAAAATTTGCAGTTAATATACCTCCTGGAGGTAGCCTACTTACAGATTTTGAAGATTGGCAGGCCCAAATGCTGCTGCTCATAATAGTAACTAACAGACAGAAAGTCAGAATTCTGTAACCGGCACTGAAAAGGAAAAAAAACCCTAGAAAGCAAATAGAAGAAAGAGAAAATTGCTTTACAGTTTCAAAGGCTGCATTCTACACTACAAAAATAAAATAATTTTTCACAATATTACCTGTATTGTGCTGCTGTAATATAAAATTTCAATGACAGAATGATTAAAAGAAGATACATGTTTCAGATAGAGACACCAAAGTGTTAGTCCTTCTTTTCCTTGATTTTAATCTATTAATTGGTTTAATATGCTGCCCAGCACTCTGGCTATTTTATGACCTGTTTCATTTAAGAAGGAGAAAGTGGGGGAAAAGAGAGAAAGATTAGAAAAATTGTTTCTGGAGAGCCAGGACTGAAATTACCTTGTACTCAAAATTAGATAATGGGTTCAGCTTTCTGGTTAGGCACCCTTTGGCAGTACCTTTTCTTAACAGTCACTTTGCAGCAGTATTTCTGTTTCTCTGTTCAAAACAAGCTTAACAGGAATCATGTTAGATCTTTGGTTTCTTGAGAATGCCCAGATAGCAGATTAGGCCAAGGTGACCTTTTTCATTTCTGCTTCCCTAGAAATTATTTTTCTATTTTTTTCCCACCTTCTTCCCTAGATATACTAACAGTGAGATCTTTTTCTTTTTTGTTTTTTAAATCTTGTTATGTTAGACTACTACCAGCCATCCAATGCTGGTTTAAATTCACTGGAGGCTTACACAAGTAAAGAGTGATTTGCATGTTCATTAGGTGACATCTGACATCTAGCATCAAATGAATTTCCTGAAGTTTATGTCTCCCATCAGAGTGGTGACAAGCCCATTGAGCTTACAGTCCTGGTTTGCCTAACGGAGCACCCTTGCCTCGTGTGCCATCCTCTGAGCAGCAGGATGGGGATAACTCTGCAACTGGGACCTCTGTCAGTCTTGGTCCTGAGCTGCACTTTAAGTAGGTTTGGTCAGACAAACCCTGGAATAAAACACCTTATATCAGTGCACTATTAATCAAGAGTACCTAGCTCAAAAATCTCTGGTTAATTTTTTTCCTCTGAAATTTGAGAACGTGCTTTATCTAGAGTTTTGATTGCAAATGGGAGATTACTTGGAACCAGGAATTTTTTGTAAGCTTTCCTGATTTTTCAACTCCATCCTGGCATTTTACAGCTCAAGCTTCTTGAATTATAATTGTTCTTCCATCTTTTCCCTTCCCTTCAGATACATGTTGAGTTAATAAAAGGGCACATCAAAATGTTTTCTATAAAACTCATTTCATTCTGAGTTGTTTTTCCATGGGCCAAATACAGAGATATGAAAGGATTTTTAATGAGATTATAAATATTTTAGATATTCTGTACATTTTCAGAATGCTTGAATCTACTTTGAACTTTACATAATGGCAAAATTTCCTTTTTTTATTTCCTTCTTTTTATTCCTTTCATCTGGTATAAGGATTACACTTTATACATCTGCTATTACACAAAATGAATGTGAAGAAGATTCAAACAAGTAAAACTTTAATAAAAAATATCTTTATCAAGTTGTTTTCCCTTGGTCTATATCAGATCTCAGACAGTACTTTTTAATTTTTTTAGGCTTGCACATGGGTAAAACTGACATTTCCTTTGTCTGTATACCTAGAAAAGACAGGACTCAGTCCCCTGAGGCAAAGCCAGGATGCAGATGATTACTTATATTCCAGTTCTCAATTTTTTTTAAGCTTGCTTTTCTCATTACAGTCTCCTAGCAGTTTCCTTATTCCAATTAGTAGTCAAGTTTAAAACCACCAGATTCCATGATGTTTGTGCTGGGTTTAGCATCCATTGTCAGGGAAAAGGTGATAATATATTTAAGGCTGAACTCACTGCTGTAATGAGTGTTTTTCAGCAAATGCTTAATGCTTCCTGAGGTATCTGCTTCAATGTGACTTACTGGCAACCACTATTGCCATTTATGTAAGCCATGCTCAGTTATTAAAATAAAAATATCCACAAGGAAGGACATGGATGTGAGATACTAGAGGACCATGGAAAGATTTATAACCATGAAAGACTGATAGGTGTGTTGTCCATCAAAATGAAAGTGGGTTGGATACATTCCTAGAAGCATTTTTTGCTGATAGGCTGCATTTCTTTCCTAAATGAAAAATTCTGAAGCCCATAGATCTTCTGATCACCTAAATTCTGTCTAGTATTTGACTATTTGAGGAATTATTCCTCTCTGTCTGTTAAATAACCCTCTCAAGCTCCATTGTCACCCTCAGCTCTATGAGAATCTTTATAGATGTCATTATTGCATGCATCATCTGAACTTGGAGATATTATAACCACAACAAAAGGATCTTTCTGTCTGTTAATGATGTTTGTCCTAGTAACAGAGAAGGGAATTGCAATAGCAAGACACGAGTTCCTTACTGTAAACTGAATTGCTAAAAGAATTATCTAGCAAGGTCTTGTGCCATATGTACTTGTCATGAAATTTAAATGAAATTAAAATTCCTGAGGAGAAGGTCTGAGGAGAAGAGCCTTGAGCAAAGGCAGTGTCTCATGAGATAGAGACCAAGACCATTTGGGTCGCTAGTTACTGCTGGGAATGCCAAAATCCACTCCATAAGGGAAATGTAGCCTGGCTTGTGGCTCCTTCAGGAAGAGGCCAGGCAAGGGATGCTTAGAAACGTTTCATATCTGATGAAGGAGCCCCAGACCAGGAGAGTGGTGAACACAGGGAATAAAAATAAAAATCATTCAGGACCAGGAGTGTCCTCTTCTGAAAGGCTTTTGACAAAAACCATTACAATGCAGTAAATATATTTGTAGTGTGCTTTTTTTTAAACTATGGTATGAAACAGAAGAACATATTTTGATTTCAACAGTTGTATAACATTGGTTTCAGAAACCTAGGAGATCTTAAATCACTGCCAAAGGTTACTTTTTGAAAAATTCAAGGAAAAGTTTCTTTTTGAAGAAGTAGTATTAAGAGGTTTGTGTAGGACCGAGCTTTCAGAGCTTTACCTCAACTGTTAAGAGTTAAAGGTGAGCTTTGTCACTCCAACAGAAAGGATTTTATTTTTCTGCTAGGATTCAAATACCTCACCAACAGATCTAGAAAGAGGTAAACACTGCTACATCCCTATTATCTCAGTTATCAAAAATAACTGTGTTTCTGCAAACATCATCAAAGAGGTCTCTACTAGTTCAACACTTCGCTTTTTTTACTTTCCCTCTTATCAGTAAGTCCTGAGAAGTGAAAATCATCTTGCAAGTATGAAATACGTAATAAAACTGTAATTTAAGCAGGAAAAATGTTCATGTTGAATACAAATAAATTAGTCAAACCATTCACTTAAAACGTGTTTAATCTAATTAAAATAATTGCAGACGGAATCTAAGGTAGCTTGGTGCTGTTTTCTTTTTCTTCCATTCTTTTAAAAGAGGAAAGGCTGTTCAATGATTTTTGCTTCTAGTTAATTCATGATGACAATCTGGTTTCCCAAAGTATTCTGCCTTTCATTCCTGGTATATGTTCATTATTAATATGCTGCAGTGGAATTTTACAAAAAAATAGCAATATGTCTGCTTCCATAGCACCTGTCACTTGGAATTCTATAATATAAATTCCTCAGATTATGATAGAAACTAAACAGAATAAAAATTTGCCAGTCCACCAGGTATCATTAATAATTTGTAGGTTTTGTAGCTTTTCAATGTTACCAAAATGTCTTTTAGCCTTTTAACAGAGAAGAAACTTTCTAAAAAAAAAATCAGTTGAAGGTTGAAATTGGAGTATTTCCCTGAAAGGTAGCCCCTAATAATAAAATACATTAGGCCTTTATTCACTAAATAGTCTTGATTTTTGCCATTCATTCTAATGTGAAATATCTGTAAAATTCAAGTTTCTTTTCATTTTATCAGTGTGACTATGATTTAATTCAGTCTTGACCACTGTGGCTCCTAAATCATAAAGTAATCAATTGTGCCTCCTGTAAAACGAACTGAGAAAAGTTTGCCATTTTATGAGCTCACTACGTGTGCAAGACATCTCGTTTGGAACACTTAGGAAACTCTTCTCTAATGAAATTTAGCATTTGAGGCCTGGACTGGCTATTAATGGTCCAAAAATAGACCAGTCCCTTCTGGAGTATATTTGCCTACAAAATGCTATCTATTGAAGTTTTCTTGAAGCAATTGCTTGTCTTTGTCTATCAAGAATATCAGATGTCAGTCTGTGACAATTAATTATAAGAAAGCTTGCATTTAGTGTTAACCCCGTAAATTAACTGTCAATGTATACGTTCTAAACGTGTGTCAAATAAGCTTTAATAGGATATATGCAAATTCTCAGAATGCAAATCTAAAACTGTCAGATTGCTGATGTTATTTCAAACCTTCTTCCTTTTCTTTCATAATTTTGAGTCAAGGGGAAACAGTTCTTTGCCAATTGAGACAGTCTCACGGGGCATATGGGGGGATAAAGCACAGCTGGCATTTACATGGCACCACAGTGAAGCACCTTTTCTCTGCCAGTGTATTACATAAGTGATGTCTGAAAATAATGAAGCAGAGAGAAGGTGACATTAAAGGGGAAACCATGTCCTGTAGGCTTATGAAATAAAGATAATATTGCAGAAAGGGAATAGGGACTGCTTATACCCATATATGGTAAGCCAAGTAGGATTCCAAAAAACGCTGTTTCTTGTGAAATTCTGAAGGTGCAAAGCATGCATAGCACTGAGACAACTTTTATGGTAAAGCAATTTAGAATTTTTTATTGAATATAGGCCTCTTCATGTCATCCTGAGAAGCACTCATTTTTTTGCCTCCATGAATGGATGACATTTTAAATGTAATAGGCCAACTGGTAAACTGGTTTAAGCAACAGAATTCTGTCAGTTTTCAAAGAGTTTCAGTTGTTGGAGGGTACAGCTGAAATAGTACAGAGACTGTATCTCTCTCTGTCAGCAAACTTGAGATGAAAAACCAATGTTCCCTTGTGGTAGTGTATTTTGTAGAATCTGTTTTAGAGAAAGATGGGAGAATATTGAAATCTTCATTGTCCTTACTTTGTCTGACTTACCCAGTTAGAATCCTGCATCTGAGACACTTTGTGTCTAAACTAAGAGGGTCAACCATAAAGTTACTCTCAAAGCAACATATGCTAATTATATACACTATGAGCTCCTCAGTTTAATTTCTAGAAGCCATGCATCCCAGCTGTGGAGATTTGCTGAATGTCTGTGTATAAAGTTGCCCCTGCCACAATTTACAGCCAAGAATGCTTCATTTTAAGGGTGCCATGCATTTGGATGTTACCTGGACATTCAAATCTGGAAGAGATACCTCAGGTAGCAGAAATCCCACTATTCCCTATTTCTGATTTCCCAGACATTTTATATAGTACTTTTTCATACATAAATGAGAGTAAATAACACAAAGGCCTCTGCCTGTAACTGGCCATGCAAAGGAATGTAGATCATTCTCAGAAAACTGTGTAGAAAACAGAAAAGTTTTGGAGCAGGTTTCCAAGTATAAAACTAGAGTGGAAGGAAAGATTGTGCAGTTATATATAGCCTCAGAGTCAGCCCTAAACTGTGTGAATTGGAACCAAAATGGTAATTCCATAGTTCAGTTCTTGGCACAGATAATATAACTAAAAAACGTCCCAGATAATCATCATCTGGCATAAAACCTTGACCAGGGTATGTGTAGACTAATGTTTTTATGATCCTCCTTGTCTGCAAGTTCTTGTTCTCAAGGGCTTTTTAAGTTAGTAGAGCATACTGGGTTGGAGAATGTCTTCTTGGATTATTACTACGCAATATTATTTAATCTTTTGAAATCTTACTGACACAGAGAAGAATTCTTATTCTTGTCCTGGTGCCTACCTAGCATCTCATCAGCTTGTAAATAGTAATACCAATATATGGTTGAGTTAGTTCTGTATGGATACCAGATTTACCAAGGTCCTTAATAACAGTTCTGAAGAAAGAGACCAGTCTGAACAGACGGCAGCTTTCTCCAAAAACCTTGTTAAACTTTCCACTATTAAACTCTCTCCTCTGTAAACTTCCTGCAAGGTCAGGTTTTGAAGAATAAGGAGCTGTTTCATTACTAAAATGTCCAGTAAAATGTTAAGCCTCAGAAAATTGACAGCAGTTTTTCCTGAAAACTGTAAGAATGTTTCTGATAATGGCACTTCAGTCTAACTTAAAATAATAATAATAAATTAAAATCTACCCTTTGAGATTTAAACTTGGACTTCAAGTTTCTTGAACAGCTGAGGTTTGCTGGTATACCTAAAATATCCAAGACAACCTACTTTAATTTGAACCCTTCTAGTTCCATCTTTGCAGTGACTGTTAGCAGAATTTTTGTGTTATGCAAGTGTTGGAGCTTGAAAACTCCTATTTTAAATTAATTTTTAAATTAACACAATTCATTAAATTAAATTATGCAAAGCTCAAGGTGCAATTATTTGTGTAGTCTATTGGTTTGCAGAAACTAAAAGTGGGACTTGTGAGTCATTGGATTGAATCTTCACAATAGAGGCATTCAATTGTTTTGAATATAAAAAGCAGGATGGTCAGCATATTGCATATGAAAAGAGAGCAAAAACTGTATGCTCACTAAAGGCTTTATGCTTTTTTATTTGAAATATAGGTGAGATTTGACCCTATACTCTTCTGATACATATTTTGTATTGAGATAAATATTTTTCATAGTTCTATTTAACAAAATAATTTTGGAGAAAAGATGAGTGGTTATCAACACCAACTACACACCAATTAACATTTTTGTGTCCAGATCAATCTACCTTTGAAGGTTCTTGGTATTCTTTCTCTTCTTAAAAGCTATTGTTTGCCTGTAAGAATGTGCAGTTGGATTCTTCAATAAGCATGTATTCTTCAATAAGCATGTATTTGCATGTATAAATATTCCTAATTCCTGCTTTCAACAAGCACTTAAATTCCTTTTATGTAAATATTACCATTAATTTTGCATGCAGTTGCACATTTTTGAGTATTTTTAAAAATAGAGCTTCTATTTAAAACTGTCTTCTGGAAGGAAAATTCCATGTTATTTTTCAGAATGCTGGTGAGTTAAAATTCTAAAATGTTCTATATTTATAAAAATATAATAATTAATTTTCTCTTTTGAAATCTTATTTGTTGGCATTTAGAAATGCAACTAATGTATCCTCTTAACATTGCAGTTTCTGATATATTTGAAATCTAGGAGAATCAATCTCTGTGACTTTTAAAATACCATCAAGCCAATTCTATTCCTCTCATAAAAGGCTTTGCAAAATATGAATGTTCCAATGCTTGATTGGAAATACCTGGACTTTTCACAGAGATTTAAAAATTAGCAGATCCTATCTTTTATCCCAGTCCTAAATGTATTTTTTGTCTCCTTTTTCTTTTTTTCCAGTGCTCATCAGAGTGCTGGAATTGCCCAATTTCATTGAGGTTTACACTATACAAAGAGAAAAGTACCCAAATGTGCAAAAGAAAGCAAGGCAGATATACTAGAACAGTCAACAGAATTTGAAAAACCTTTGATTTGAGGAAGATCTTCACCTGCACAAGAGCAGGAGTGTGGCTAAAGAGAAAAGTATTCTGTCTTGTGCAAAATACAATCGAAACAACATTGGGATATTCATCTGCCCTTCATATGTTTCTCAGAACTCTTATATCTTCCTTCAGATATCTCTTAAATGATTTGTGCAAACAAGTTTAGGTGTCTGTTGACTAAATAATCATTTGGGGACCCTGTGTAGCATCTCAACATGGGTGCAGTTGTGGTACATAGGGATAAATTTACAGAGTAATACTACTCTTGAATTTTCTTATTCCTGGGATAAGAAACAGGTAAGAGCACAGCTTTTTATCTGCTATTTCTGATTATACACAACCATAGAAGAGGAGCATACAGTCAGGAAAATTCAAATTCTTAACACCAATCAGTGTGGAATGATTCTTTTATATAGGTGCAAATCCTAACTCTGAGACATACAAATATTTTATGTGCTATTCTTAAACTGCAACCTAATTTAACTGCAGCTGCAATTGAACTGCAGTTGGCATTTTAAATGCACCTACATTTTTAACATTCTCTTAAAAATCCTAAACCAACTCAAAGCCACTCAAGGTGATGACCTTTTTATACATGGATTTGTACTTTGCAAGCCCTAAGAATCCTTGTAAGGACTATGTTTAATGAGTAATTAAGTGCCACTCACTACCTCTGGTTCTCTGCACCATTATGCACACTCTTTGCTACATAATAAAACTTTTTTCACATCAAACTTCAATTGTAAGCAATTGTGCTCTCTGTCTTATACATAGTAGGATGTGGTACCCAGAAGAGTACACGGGCTGCTGTACATCTCACTGTCCTGCTGTTGTTGCAAAGTGTTGTTCTTGGGAACAATATGAACATATCATTATATAGCATTCCTTATTTAAACAGATATTGCATTCCCATTGTCCAGGAGCTGACACCTGTTGAAAGATTCGATTTATAGGCACAGGACACATCAGTTTTTACTGTTGCTGCCAACCTGAGCTTGGACACATGCAAGGAATATCTACCATGAAACATGTCAAAACAAAGTTTCTCACAAGATGGTTTGTCCAAATACATGCTAAAAGAATGGAGGTTTTTTCAATATGTGCTGTGCAGTACTAGCTTATATATAGCATTAATTCAGAATATGTTACCCATCTGTTTCCTGTAATTGTTTTGGGATGCTTGGTTTTGGAAAAGTTCCAACTGTTGCAGCAGCTTGATAACATACAAACATAAGTGTATTCCCAGACTGAAGGTACTTCAGGTACTTGATTGTGATCAAATAACTTTTAATTTGTCAAGTAATCAGTGGCAGAGACAGAAATAAAATGAGGGATTCTGTGATTCTAACTCCCTACTGCAACTTCTGAAACACATTATTGAAAATGAAACCTTACTGGCAGGATATTTTCTTGTATAAATTCATTAAGTAAATTGTTTCACTGTCTTTAAAAACACACAGTTTATATGTCAGGTGTTTGCTGCTCATCTTTTCACAGATCATTAGGATGTGAATTGAAAGAAGTCCTCCTTTCCTCATCTTTGTTTTTCTTTTCTCTATTCCAACTCCCTTCTTTGATGATTAACTTTAGAGATTGTCTCTGGAGGGATCATGTGGAATGGAGTTTTTGTAAAGTTCCTAGAAAATTAATGAAAGCATTCTGCAATCTGCAGAACTCTAGATATACTTTGAAATGTTTTTATATATTGTTTTTCTTTTGAATACTCATGACTTTGACTGTTGGCACTGACGTGAAGAAATGCACTTTATAGGTCTCTAGATCCCATGTCTCTAAATTGCACTTTCTGAAAAACTGGCAATTTCTGTACACAACACAAAGATTGAATGCAAGGCTGTAATTCAGCTTTGGTTTTCTGCTGATGATATAAACCACAAAAGCTTGTTGGTTTATGAACAGCAGCAACAACAATACAGAGAGACTATATTATTGTCTGTATATTCAATTAGATATAAAGAGGTATTGCCCACAACCCAAAAATAATAATACATATTTGCAATTTCCAATTTAATTGTAAATAGATAAATGGAGACTGCTTAAAGTGTAAGAAATGAATGAAAATGTCTGACCAGTGTGTGGCATGTGCCTAGTTTAGACAAAAAAAAATTAAATTATATTTAATAAATTTCTGCTGGCACCTTCTTTCCTTCTGTTCTGTCTTCAGCTAGAAGAGACATTTCCAAACCAGGGATTTCATTATAACAGCACTGTATATGGCTGGTGCCCAGATATCCTTCCTCTAAGTATCTTTGATACAACTGGTGACATCACAGCAGCACTAGCTAAAATTAGAGCCATCTCTGTACCTGCATGAGGTGATATAATATAGCACCTCTTGGGGAATATTTTTTTCCAAGACCTTCGTGCTCCTGCACAGATTTCTGAACCAGTAGGTGGGAAATAAGTGACATTTGCCAAATACTGTCAAATTCTTAACCAAGTTTTCTTTTATACATGCTGGAAGCAGTGAGGGGGAAAAAAACCAAACCCTTTTTATTGAATCTTGTTATCTTCTACTTAAGTGACAAGTCCTCAATAAGCTTAGCAGAGTGGTCCTAGCAGAAAATCATCTTGTGGTAGAATTCCAGTGGAAAAATGTTTTTTATGTGATTAATGCAGCTGATCCATTAATTCTCTCAGTATGGGACTGTTACTATAGTCCCTATTTGGGTGTGAAAGTCTCTTCTTTCATCATTATTTGTGTGACAATGCAGTAAAAAAAGCCTCTGAATATTCTTTCATAGCATGCCATTTATATTTTATATGCTACAGTGCTCACTTGCCACTAGTCCCTATGATATTAGCTACTAAACAAGCAATGAGGTTTCTCTGGGAACCTTTTGCCACCCATTATATTTGCTGAAGGAACTGAGCATCTCAGTCACCAGAACACAGGTTCACCTCATGCTTGGCTAGTAATGCCAGGGGGTTATCTGCTTATATTGAACTCCACCTCTAGTCAAATCAATATATGGAAATAATTTATAATATGTAGAATATACCACATGCATTCTTTAGAGAAGAGTATCTTCTGGAGAAACAGTTTGACTTTTATAACTAATTATCTCCTGGGAATCCTCCAGGAAGTCTGGATTTCTTCCCTCTAAAGTTATTTTTTGCTTTATTATTCAGGTAGTAGTCTGGAAACTTAAATAAGCATTCTTTTCACTGCTTGGGTGCTGCAAACCACATTTTGCTAGACAAGTTGTCATGTCATGAATCTGACCATTGATAATTTTCCTCAAAGGGCAGCAGTACTGTCCCTGCATCTCCTGGTGAGTCATGATAAAGTGTCTCACTCAGATTTGATATCAACTGTTACATTAGCAGAACAGTTGAAAGGAATATTTAAATGGAATAATGCATATAGTTCACTCTTCACTGACACTAGACGTGACAGTAATCAACAACTTCTGAGGCAGCTACAAGCTTTAAGTGCTTTGCCCTCAGAGACCTTTCTTCTAGTCATTGTAACACCTATAAGCCACAGCCATGAAGAAGGTGGTGTTTGAGAAGCTATAAACCTCAGCAAAGAAGGATAGCAATCTAAACAGAAATTATTATCATCTGGGATACTGACAGGAGGACATGCTCAATGAAACAGAGCTATAGCTCTTAAAGATAGGAAGTGTTCTAGTTAATAAAAGCTACTGACAGTGTTTGATGTCTCAGAATCTAAGAGATTTAGAGATTACAATGAGGTGCTTTGGCTTGGTAGCTTTTTGGGGTTTTATAGAAAGTGAGGAACAGCAAAGTAGACAGGTAGCAAGGTAGAAAGTCTGAAAGGGACATTTAAAAAAAAGCTGGTGATGGAGGCAAGTATATGTTGTAATGAGGGCAGGAAGGTAGGCAGAGAAAGGGATGTATTGGAAGTATGGAAAGAGAGCTGACATGGTCAGAGTGGCAAAACACTTAAAAGATCTTTGTGCTATATGAATGGAAGGAGATGGTATTTCTCAAGTGTCCAGGGAAAAGGATAATGCTGTAATTGAGATGGAAAGTGTTGAACATCTCAATGGAAGTACTGCCTGTTTAAACTGAAAGGCCATACCTTAAAAATGTTTTGCAGAAAATATAGCCTAGATATTCCACTGCCAGCATTATGCTCTTATAATTGAAAAGCGAGGGAGTGGGGAAGGGATGTGAGCTTGAGTGGCAGAGAGAAGTACAGAGGCATTAAAAGTTTTTGGTTATGCATGAGGATACAGCCAAGAGAAGATGGGGAAAAATGTGTGTGGTTGTAACAGCACCACATAACAGGGGAAAGCACTATATTTGAAGAAGGCTCTTCATTTCTAGGCTGCCTCTCCTTCATTAAATTTATATGTCAGAAAAACAGGTGAGTTAAAATGTACTTTTTAGCATTATATAAATTAATGATGTGGCCAGGTTTGTAGAGCAGCCAAAAATATTACATGAAAAAGATAACAGGTAAATATGAGTGTAGCTATGTAGGAGGGAGAGGGGTACATGTCCCCTGTCACCTGCAGGCTGAATGTGTTCCTTGGAGTAAAAAAGCTGCTTCTTTCTGAGATTTCAGGTAATAATCATGCAATGCTAATTCAAGGTCATGCTTGCCAAAATAACAAAAATGTATTAAATTGGATAAGATTTTCCCCTCTTTTCTTTTTCTGTAATGGTTGCATTATTTTAGTGTATTTGGAACCCCAGCAAGTGGTGAAATGTTTTCTGCTTCTATTAATGTCATACTGAAGAAATAAGAACCAGAATTTATGACAAGGATGCTTAGAAATGTTGTGGTTGTCATTCACAAATTAAGTCTTTAAAGTCACACTTTCCCCAACACTCACTATCAGATGTAACTTTCTGGAAGTTACTCTTGAATTAAATTACTCAAAAGAATTAAAAAATTAAGAAAACATCCAGTTATGAGTGAACTACGTCACTGACTAACCAAAAAATGCAACACATGAGAGACATAATGTACAGAGAAGCAAGGGTTAGGGACTTGGACTGAAATCTGAGAAAAACAGAATGCCTCATTTTTATTGGAAAACTTTTTTAATAGACTTCTTCACGGCACTCACACTAATTTTACTAAATGCACAGTTTGGTAGTGTTATATTACTGATCTTTGCACAAATGGATGAATTAATATAATAGTGAGACCAACATAATTTTCCCAAGATTTTTTCAATCAGTGTTCTTAGCTCTCCATCTCAGATTATTAGTTACACCAATTCATAGCTAATTAATAATATTTCCACAATGTATAGAGAATTCAAAATTGGTTCTGTTGTTTTGATTTGTTGTTTGCTAGGTTTGTTGTTTTGTTTGGGCTTTTTTGTAGTGTGGAACCCTTAGAAAATGCTGGATTCATATGGAACAGCTTTCATTATTTGTTTCTAAGAAATGTGTAATTTTGGCACAGATCTCTTTAGTGTTTCATAAGGCAGCTTATTTACAGGTCCTGTAAATTAGATTTTTTTGAAATGTCCAAATACACTTGCACAGCAACCAGATTGGTTCCTACTATAAATGGCAAGCATAATCAAGAAACACTCAGATTTAACTTTTTTGTAAGAAAATGGTTTGAATTTGTTGGAAGAAAAAGTTGTGCTTTCCTGGTGCAGCACTCACTTGTAAGGTACATCCTACCTTTGCAGAGTTTGGAAATGCTCAGCTTACCTTTTTCTGTAAAGGCATTTTTGTGAGCATGCAGTTTTCCTTGGGATTCCTGTAAGTACTCAAGAGGCAGCTGCTCAATCTTCTCATCCACCAAGAGCCAGTCATAGAAGAGTATTTTAGACATAAACACAAATAACAGAAAGAACTATACTAAATCTCAATAGGTATTATTGAACTGTAATTCCTTCCAAGGTGCATGTAAAGTCATATGTTATAGGAGCCAGCTTAAGAAGTTTGGTCATAAGAATTCTGACTTGAAACGATGAAATGATGAAATGATAGGCTCTATAATCTGAAAGGATTTTCTTCTTGTATTGTAGGGTATAACATTTCAGCCATTTCCTTCCTTTTGCCCCACATCAGGAAATCTCAGTGCTATTAGAAAACTGAAAAACATTATGCAAGTGTTTGGAAAATGAATGAAAAGTAGGGAAGGAAAATACATGATATTATGCCAAAGCTATTACAGCATCAGCTAGGCAAGGTACTTTTGATCAAGTCTGGACTTAAAGCAAATGCTTTCATAATCTGAACCATGAGATAGCTTTTTGGAAGACTGAATAAAAAGCTTCTAAAATATAGATTAGTAGAACCTAGTCATCATCCCCTTAAGTATGTGGTAGACCTTTCTAACTAGATGTATAAGATGTATTTCTTGTATTAAATGTCACAGTAGCTAAACAAGCTAATGCAACTGAATAACAGAGAATAAAAGTAAATGTCAGGGGATACTGTAAAACTGCTATTTATTTTTTTCCCAAGGCTTCTGTAATGTCATAATTGTAAAAGTAAACTTGAGAAGGTTAGTTGATAAAAACCCTAAGGAAAAATAACAATTCTTACAATATTCTTTAGCATGTATGAATTATATATAGTATACTATTGTCCTTTAGCCTAAAATAACTTGAAATAACCTATTAATCATTAAAATATTGAAAACTACCACAGGATTTTGGTTCTATTTTTCCTCTTAAAAATCTAATATTTGATATTAATTATACAGATTACATTGCTACACATTGGCATTTATAGGAATGTTCTGTATCAGGTGACTTTGGCTAGAAAACATCTGTAGTGGACATTTTATAGGTTGTTTGGAAGGGTAATCTTCAAAATAGACTCTTAAAACAATTGTTAGATTAATATTTGCAAGAAATAGCATTTTAAGAAGTGACTTTAATCTTCCACTCATTCTGTAAACATTAACTAATGAAGATTTTATGTATTCATATATTTATGATGAATGCTGTTGAGTCTGGTTGACTGCTTCCTGACTACAGAAGAGATTTCTTATCATTGGATATGCCACATTAGTGAGCTGCCACAGTTGATCAGAAATTCTCCTCAAAGGCAACCTAATTGGGCTTAAATATGTATTTATACACTTCAATATTTGAACTTTGAGAAGTAAGAGTTGTTGGAAACACCTTAAATTCTGATTAACTTTTACTCCATGTTTTTTAGTTGTCTGCAGTTGTATAACAGTTGACCAAATCACCCCTAAATCCACTGGAGTGATATTTAGAATCCCTGTTTCAGTGCTACCAGAAATCTTGGGTCTTTGTCTGACACCAAAAGGATGGTGCACATACTGCACCCTCAGCTGGCTGAGTGCAAGACATTGCTTTGTGGAACAGAAATGCAATGTCAGATGTATCTGCAGTGAACATAACTATGGAAGGAAGAAATTGGACAAAATGCTATTCTAGGTATTAATACCTGGTTTTCATTTTAGAAGACCCAAAGGTTTTTTTCATGAGAAATATGGATATAACAGTTATTTCTCCTACATGATATTAGATTTAAATATTTTCCCATGTGTTATATTGCTACACAATTTTTCATTGAACAATTTTCTTTCAAATATTTGAGATGCTGGCAATTGTTTCAATAAATCTGGTTTGAATTGTTTATTTAGAGTTTGACACAGTGTCATTATATCACCAATGCTATATGAAGTGTTCACTGCAAAAGGATGGAGAGATTTTCTCTTAAAGATTTTAAGGTATTGAAGGTAATTAGCTGACAACATTATGATATACTATAATGGAAACTCAGCTGCCCTTTCTGAGGCAGATCTATTTTAAAGTTCATGCTGAACTAATGTTTGTGTTTGTCTTTGTGGCCATTACTCACTGCACTGGCATTAGCAAATATGTTGTAGATCTGTAGTCATTGCTCCAGTAGTTAAAAACTAAGAAATTACTATTAACCTGCACATAAGATAGATAATTATTGTCCAAAAAATGTCCAGTAGTAAATTTCCTTCTTCTAAAAGAATGACATGTATAATTAAAATACAATTTAAAAGATATAATTGTTATAAATATTTTAATTTACCCCATTCTAAAAATAAAAAAAGGGACATCTCAAGGCTGCTTAGACAAAATAATTATTTCATCACTGCTTTAATTTTCACTGCAAAGTGTCAAACAGAAATCAGTATTTTCACTGCAGCTTCAAAAGTTATTAAGCAAACAGCAACTGAATTGCTCCTTGCCAGTTTGCTGTAAGGACTCCAGCAGTACAAATCAAAATCTGTTGGTCCAGAAATATAATACATCATCAGAGAATTTCTAAAATCATTTGGGAGGACTGATCTGGATAATGGAGGGATAGAATAAGAAATTTCTTTTTGTACAAGCTTTATATGAAATGCATATGGCTTAATGTTTTGAATCCAGCAAGTTACTTAAGCACATGAATAACTTCAGCTACAGTCATATTGATTTAACAAATTAATATGCTTCCTTCAACTGGTTTATGTAGCTGACCATCTCCGATGGAATAAAAATTTTAAAAGAAGTTGAAATGTCCTGGAAATGTACAAACTTCAAAAAAACCAGTCTCTTCCATAAAATATTTATGGAAGTTCATATTGGTTTATGTGGCACCAGTAAATCTAATTCATCGTGATTTATTTCTTATTTTCTATAAATGATAAATTTAATATGGTAATTCTGGTTTTGTCTACTGGAAAATCTGGTTTTCTGTAGGTGTTCATTTCTAAACTGCTGATTTTCTGAGATTAGAGGAAAACAACACTCAACAAGACATGCTAAAATGAAGGTGTTCATTGGCTTATACTGCAGTACTAAAGATTTCAATTATTTATAGCTCATAAAGGTTTAATATATGATACATAAAATCACTATAGTAGACAAACAAATAGTACATACTACAAAATGCAGGGAAATTACATGGAATAACTGATTAAAATGTGGTTATAACTGATTAATAGTGACATACAAAAAATTTAAAAATAAGTAAAATTAAGAAAGGTATGTTGTGTTTAGTAGGAAGAGTTTTACTCAAATCATCAATTGAATGATGGAGAGTTAAATTCTCTAAATTACTACAGTGGTCACATATATCTAATGTTATCTACTCCAAAGATAACTTTAATTTATGAATCCTTTTTCAAAGACAAAAATATATTCTTTTTTTCTCCTTGAATAAGTGAGTGTTAGATGCTTTCAGACTGGGAATACTACTTTTCACTGCATTCATTTTTGTCCTTGTATACCCTTCAGGTTCCAGACAGATTATTGCTTCCATCAGAAAAGGGATTTGATTAATCACCAGATCATATGTTTTATTCAAAACCAGTGCCCTCCATCCTTCATTCAGAGTAAATTAATGAAAAATTCACATAATTTGTGCAGAATATTTTATTAACTGCTGGAGTTTTTTTTTAGTTTTGTTTGCAGCCTCAGAATAAAATCTAAAAATCAGGAAAGAACTACATTTAGTATCTTGATTTTTAAAGAGTGGGTTGAAATGAAGTTATATTTCATCAGATTCTCTTAGATAATTAACTGACTACATAAATTATCCTTCACTAGCAAAGCACTTGGGTATTTGAAACACCCCTTACTTGATTTTTCCATCCCACATACAGCTATGTCTTTTACTGAACAATCTGTCTTTTGGGGTGCAAGGATTGCACACTAACAAGCTGGTGAAGCACAGCATTGAGATTTCAAGTCTCAGTGTTATGGATGTTCCTGTCTCATAAGTACAAAAATGTATGAATTTGGAGTCCTTAGCAGGTTGTATGTTGAAATAAGGACAAATATAGCAAAAGGGAAAAATACTCCTTTGTAGCTATGTGTTACTGCTCAATTTATGTAACATACTCACTTTTTAATTTAGAAATGACAAGAGACATCTACCATAGAGAAAAAAAATTACTGTAAATAACTAGGATAAAAAATTGCTCTTAAATAACAGCAATGCCTTTCATCTTACTTTCTCATAATTTTTCCTTTTGATAAATTATTGAGACACATATTTAGCCTGTCCATGTTCAATTTACCTGTATCCTGAAGTGAAGAAATTCAATTGTATTGTGATGTCTGAATCAGCCAGCAGCCTGTCTTTACAGAAGTAAAAGGGTTTAATGTGTTCCTGCTCCTGATATCCACCCTAAAACTGCATCTATCCAACACAATGAACAGTGAGCATCTGCACAGGAGAAGCTTGAGGCTGTGCTTCATTGGGCCAAATCTATTTGATTTGCTCCTAGATAGTCAAATAAGCCATAGCTTTTAAGATCATCCCCAGTTTGCTAAGGTGTGTATATGCTAAATGCCCAGCAAAACAAGGTGAACTTACCCAAAGGTACCAGCCTCTTCAAAAATCTGTTAAAGAAGAATATTCTTGGGTTGGAAAGATACAGTTTGCTAAAGATCAAACAAAATTGACTCTTATGCTATGACTGAGTCTGAATGTTTTTAAAAAGTAGCAGATTAAGTATTGCTTATCACAGATGATTTGGAACAAAGGGGCTTCATTAGGCTACATCACAGTTCTGTCTGTCATTGAATTAGAAAATAATTGTTCCTATATAAAACACTGCCATTCATGAGTTAAAAGAATCATTTATATAAATAGTGGGTGTTCTCTGTAAATCAATATTTAATATCTTGACTTTCCAAATATTGCCTCCATAACTTGGACTTCATTCAATCTGTTGTCTAGAACACCTATCTGTTGTGTGCCCTTACTGCTATAACTTAAGGTAGTGAAGGAAATTTATGTCCAACCCACAGAAGAGGAACTGTGACCCCAAGAAGTGCTTTGTTCACATCTGCAATTGTTGGTTGGTTGCATTAACTGTCCATAGAATCATGGAATATCCTGAGTTGGAAGAGACCCACAGAGATCACCAAAATGTCACCATGCTTTGTCTTAAAATGGGTATCACCTTGTGTCTGCTTTTGAAATAATAAATTTTGGAAAATGGAAAAATATGAGCCAATCTTTGGAATATGACCAGCTAATACAAGTCACTAGTGGTACTGAATGCATAATAATGATATTTTTTCAATGTTTTACAAAAGACTGTGAATTATTTTCCTAACTCTGTTGGACTGGAGCTACTTTCTTGACTGAAATATTGAATGGTTGATAAGAGTTGCTAACAAAGTTTTTCTTCGCGTTACACAGTTGTCTTGAGACTGAGAAGGAGAAAAATGTCACTGAAACTAGTTATGGATCTCTCCACCAAAAGCTATGGATTGAAGGCAGTGTTTGATATTATAAGCCAGAACAACTGGAAAGACACCTTGGTGGGAAAGTATGATATGACAGGCATATCAAAAGAGCTGATTTCTGGTTTGGGCTTGAAAGATAGGGCCTAGGGGAAGAAGAAAAAGACAGAAAAGAGTCAGAAGGGAGAAGCCATCTCTGGATGTGCTGACAAAGGAGAGTCAAAAAATTGATTGATTTCAGAAGACAGATGTTTTCCTTTACAATTTAATGTAATTAAATATTATCTGTTATTGATTATATTGTTTGAATTTATGATTTTTACCCAAGTGGTTTTTATTATTTCTACATTTTTGGTATTGTTTTAAAGACTTTGATATAAGTGTTTTTGAAGAGTGTGTACTAAAAGAAAGAAAAACATTTCGATGTCCTGAGAACCCATGAAAAAAAGTTATGTTTTAATATAAACTCACAAGTTAGGAAGTTGAGGGGAATCAGAGAAGACTTATTTGAAAATAGGAGGTTGAAGGATGATGTCCAATCATCCTGCAAATGAGTAATATTAGGGCCTATTTTCCTTAAATATTTGTAGGCAAATAGTAGAAAATAAAAGCCTATTGAACTAAAATTCTGTTTAGGTGGCAATTATTCTTTGGCTAAAGTGTTTTTTAAATATCTTTTTGAAATAGCACAATAAGATGCAAATTAAACCATGTATGCAAACATATCTATGCATAAAATGAAGTTCTGTTTGAAAATAATTTTAAAATGGATCTGTATGCCAATTGAAAGAAAAGTTTTCTTAAAAATACAGATGAGTATTTGAGGTCTATACATTTGAGGGTTTGAATTATCATATATAGGTATGAAGATTTCTAAAAATCAAATTTAAAGTTTTAAAATAAAAAAAATTAAATATTATATTGGATAAGTGTCTGAAATCAATGTGTTAACATTATCATTATTTGGAGTCCTATTTTAAAGGAAAATATCAAAGAAAATGCACTAATTTTGCTGTGTAGTTTCACTTAAATATAATTTAGTAATGTTAGACATGATGGCAATTTCACTTATTGCCATTTACTCACTATAGTTGCATTGACTTGAAGATTCTTAAGTGTTTCCAAAACTATTCCAAAGAAATCTGTTTTGCCTCATGTAAGTTGCAGCAAAAAGAGTGGAAGACTTTAGGGAGCCAACACCAAGATGAAGGTTTATACCTGAATTCAATGTCCTTCTTGAGACATAATACTTACAGTATTTCTGTGGAGAGATCTTATCAATGTCATCCAGCAGTCAGGCTCCAGACTGAGCTGGCCTTTGCATCCTTTGGGGAAGTCACTCTTCTCTTCTGTCAGTATAAATTAATAAGAGAGAAACAAAAAACAGTAATTGAAGTGAACACGGCACTGACCAATTAGTAACTTAAGGATAAAATTATAATGTGACGCAAATTCACTCCATCAGTTCTGCCAAATCATTTCTATCCTGATTGCTACAAAAGATATGCCCACAAGTCTCCTTTATTACTGAGAGCCAGAAGTAGGAGCAGCCAGAGGCATGGTCTGTTTGGACTAGGTACCAGAGAAATATCTCTTGCTCTCTAAAGCTTGATAAAATCAGTACCCCAATGATAGAGACCAAAGAAGTCAGCAGGGATTTCCTCCAGAATGTAAAAAGAGATGCTTTTCTGCAAGGATATCAACACTTTTCTCTAAAATCAACCCCAAATTTGAAAACTCTTTAATAAAATTAACAAATATTTAGTGATTACTCTTTATAAAGGAAAAAAACAAATTGTTCTGTTTCTTCTGTTCCTGGGGTGTCAATTTTTCCTGAGGCTTTAGAACTCATCAGTAAAGTCTGTCCACCCATGGATTTGCTTGTCTTTTCTCAAGGACTAAGAAACTTCAGCTATGAATGAGAGGTTGAGAATTATTTTTTGTTGTGTTGTGGTTTTGTGGTGGTGGTGTTTCTATGTGCATATTTTCTTGTTTTTCTTTGAAGAAAAGTCCTAATTCATGTGACAAAAAATAATAGTCTACCAAATACATATGCTTTTTACTTTTCATTAATTGACTTTGCATATGCTGTTGTTCTCACCAGATTAGCAAGAAGATTGTATTTGGTTTCATTAATGCAGAAGTAGATCCATGTTTATCCAGCTGATCAGCCAAAAGCCTACTAGCAGCCACATAGATGACAGGTCAGATGGAGAGTAAACTGTCTTCTATCTGTTAGCAAACCATAGAAAAATTACATGGCATCAGGTCTTTGCTCTCAATCCTGTGTACTGCTGGGTTCATAAATCTGAGCACAACCACCTGTTCTGGCTTCCTGAGCCCTGCACACCAAATGACAAGTCACTCTGCTTTATAGTGAGAAATGAAGCAACACTACTGTTAGTTAAAAATTAAGCTAAAAAGCCCCTAGCAATTCAAACCAGTAGAAGCTGAAAAAGTGCTTTGATCAGGAGTGCTTTTTCTACTCTTTAAATTCAAACAGGATTAAAAAAAAATCAAATATTTCAAATAAAAAAATTGTAATACTAATACTCAAATCCATTATTTAGCAAATGTTAGAATTAATATTTCAACCAAAAAAAGACACAATATGGTAACAGAACACACATGGGAATCATTTTAGTGCTGCCTAGTCTTGAGCAGTATGTTGAAAACTTTGCCCTGCTATATTCTGAAGTTCCCTCCACAAATAATATTTCCATATTCCCCAACTCTTACTACACCTTTATTCAAATATGCTTCCTCTCTTTCACTTTGAATAGGTTTCCTAGACTGATCTTCATATTCTCACACATTAGTGAAAAGCTGGGAAACCTACATCTTTGAGAAGCTAAGAGAAGACAGAAGTTTAGTATTTTCTGCAGCTCCAAAAGAAAAAAAAAGATAAAGTCTAGGGCTTAGTCTTTGTCCATATGCAAAGGAGTACAGAAGCAGAGGTTTGCAGGACACCCTTTCCCCTTTTGCATGTCTCCTCTCCCAGGGGAGACTGTGTGCAATTTATCCATGTTGCACAGGCAGGAAGAAAACAAGACTCAGTGGCTGTGGATCACTTTGGCCTGAAGTACTTTTGATGAATTCTGCCTGTACTCAATCAGAATGAATTCTAAATATGCCAGCTTGTTACTGTGTTTCTGCTGAGCACAACTGTGTCACATAGGAAATATCATTTGGAGTTCAACAATATTTTATGTCTTATACTTATGTATATAATATTACAGAGATTTTTCTTTTTTTAAGGGAGGGTTTCAGAATGCAGCCATAAAACCTCTTCTTTATGGAAGTTAGGATGGGCTGCCTTCATAAATTTTCATTTTTTATTCTTACCTAGTGTTTCACCGAACTTATCCCAATTAAATGATGTTTCTAAACTAGTAGCTCAGTTATTCATGAGGAGTCTGTCTGTTACTTTTCTCAAGCAAAAGTATTCTTGACTTCTCTTATTTTGTATTCTTTCATTTTTTCCAGACTTCTCCATGTCTGTCATTAAGATGATGTCAAAAATATTAATCTCTTGGCAAGGACGAACCATATTCACAACAGAGCTGAGATACATCCCACAAATTATGCATGGAAGTTTTCATCTGTGCAAGGTAGCATCTTCCCATTCCACTTGTATTCAGAGCTGGAAGTGCTCTGTCTGCACAGCAAGGTGCAGCAGATGAGCTGTACAAGATATTTCCCGTGCAAATCCTTGCATTTTGCCACCCTGGTGACATGATGGCTGCATGTCAGCTTCAATACCTGGTTAAAGATGTGGCCCATGAACCCTCATTTCCAGGAGGGGAAACTTGGGTACATTTCTGCACTTTTCCCCAGCATGCAAAAACATTGTAAGCAACTTGCTCAAAACTTGGATGACTCATGCCCAAAACCTGCCTGTAAATCTATTTTGATTATCCTGCTAGACCCCATCTCTACCCTCCTAAACTGAAGTTTTGGTATAATGATTTTTTTTTCTTGAAATGAGTAAGGAAACCACTTTTTACTCCTAATCTACTCTTCCAGTTCCTTTGTTTCCCTGGTTTGGTGCTTTGTCTTGATTTTCACTGCTTGTTCTTCCAGCCTGCTATCTCCTTGTTTAGAACCATGCTGGTTTTTCTCATGGCAAGGCTTCTTTGATGTGTACAGTGGAAGTTAATGAGCTCTCCTAGTACATGCTGGTCTTCTGTGAAATCTTTGTCGAGTATGAGGAAGCTGATTTTATTTAAAAGTCCAGCCACATGTAGAGTGAGAATCTTCTGAAGACATAAACCAAACATTATGTATATGTCTTCCTTTTTCTATTCGTAACCTTGGAAACTGTTATACAGCATTATCTTTTGAAAGTGACATTTCTACACAAGCAGTTCTGTACAGTAGTTTCTTCTCTGTCATTATCTGAGGCTGACAGAATACATACCTTTGGTCCATGCCAAGGAACTGAAGTTTTTTTCCTCACTGAAAAGGAATTTTTCTTTGATTTCACCATGATCTTCCTTATCTTCTCATAGCTGTTGCTTTTCCTGGCTTACTTTAGTATAAATGTTACTTTTCATTGTCTCAAATCTTTTACTGGTTAACTTTCCTCAGTTCCTGTTTCCCTGTCTTATTCTTGTTTTACTACTGTTTTGCTGCTCTTTCCTGCTGCTTAGCTTTCCTAGCAGTTGCTTTTCCAGCTTATTCTTGTCTCAGTGCTATTTGTGAATTTTCTTAAAAGTCTCCTACTGTTTAACTTTTTCAAGTAGTTTTTTCTAGGTTTGTTTTTCTACTTCTTGAATTTGTTTTAAAAGCCACCTGCTATTTGTCATCTTCTACGTGTTGGTTCTGTAGAGCATTCTCTTTTCCCAAACATTAAGTACATTCTCTTTCCACACCAGATTCAGGTGTGAGTTCAGAGGGATTCTACATAGCTAAGTGGATCTGAGCATGAAGAAGAGAGAGATCATGTACTTATGTGGTTTTTTGCATGTTTTTAAATATAATACAAATAGCTTCAAGTTAGTTTCCTGCAATGGAAAGTAGATTTTCTTCAGCTTCAAGGTTAAGTCTAGAAGTAATTTTCCATAAATAGGCTTTTCATCCTTAATAAAGAAGTATGCTTACTCTTTCTGAAACATCTTAGATATGAGTTTTCAAGATAGGAATCACAGGCTTTCAGAATTTCAAATCACAAGTGATGTTTTATTTCTGAGATTTAAAACAATTCTGAACTTTCACTGTTACTTAACAGAAGAACATTCGTGCAAGGTCAAAAGTGCACTCGTTGCTTTACCAGAGCACTGGAGAGAGACAGTGAGAGTGAGGCTTTATTAACAACTCTTTCTGGTACTATTCCATCTTTAGTAACTTACTCACTTGGCCAAAGAAGGCAGCAATATTCAACAGACAATATTCAAGGCACTCACTTGGAAAGAGGAAGTCAGTGGTTCATGTCTGTGCTCCAATAAACATTTAATTATTGATATGAAGTGGAGCAGTTCCAGATGGAAAGGCTGAGAAATATTCATCACAGAATACCTTGTAACCTACTACCTTATGAAGTGCAGCTGGAAATTCACATGGAGTTTCCACCTCTGAAGCGATTAAAAACTTACTTATTCTGAATTGGGCTTTATTGTTGTCATTTATTTTGCAGTGTTTCAAAAAGTCCTGATTCAATCCCACTGGGTAATGAGACATGAAAAATATCCAGATTTTCACAGAATATTTCATACTCACTCCTGTTGGCTTTATTATAGATTCTAGTCTCTTCTTCACCTAGCTGGTTTACAGTTAATTTGTTATATAGCTTGTAAAAAGCTAATTTCTCAATGAGTAGTTGACTAGTTTGACACTCTACTAAATTAAGGACCAGTTGAAATGTCTTATATTCCAAGGATCTTTATGGATCTTTAATAAAAGGAAGTGCTTTATGTCAGATAGTATTTATTTCTTGCATCTTTCTAGTATGAATGACAATCTCTTGCCTAATGCATTATAAAACCCTTATTCTAAGAAAGATTCCAAAACTTATTTGGATTACAGTCACAGATGCGACAAAATAGTTGCAGAAGTTGCTAAATACATCTGGAAGTCAATGTAACTACATGATTATAATAGAAAAGTGAAAAAGTTATTAAATGCTTTTGATAGTAATGCAAGAAAATATAGCATTCTCCTTATACACACTTTTCATTATTGAAACATTCTCTTTGCAGCCCTAAAATCATTTTTTATCATCACTAGAACTACACCAAAACCATAAATCTCAATTTTTTTGGATGCTTACAAACTTACCATATTCATTCATACAGACCTTTTAAATCATTCCAGTAATGTTTACTGTGTCCATAAGTGGAACACACTGAATTGAGTTAAATGGCACCTCCTGCTTGCTTTCTGTGCAGTACCTGACACCATCTCAATTTTAAGGAGTGGTAGCTGAGCAAAACTGTTGTCACCCTCATCTCATTCCAGTTTATGCTCTTCTTCTTTGTTTTTGCAAATGACCAACTTTTTGAGTCCTGAACCTTTAAAATTTCAGTATCTCTCAGTGTGGTTTCTAAATTCCACTCAGTAGCTCCCTGCCTTCAAGTACAATAAGATACAGCTTGCTTTTCTTACAGGGAAATTTGTAGTTCATTAATCTTTTTTCTCTAAGGTGTATCTCACTTTTGCTGGCAAAGTTTTCACTTATTCTCCCAAGGAAATCGTGTTTAGAGCCTGACATTTCTGGAAGACCAGCAATAAAGCAAAAGAAGTTCCATAGCAGAAGCAATAGCTTAGACAGCATCGTCATCATGAGAGCTGACCAGAAGCAGCTCTTTTTGATGTCTTCTTACTTATTTTTTCAAACATTCATCTCCAAATTCTCTGACTTTTCTTTCTTTCTTTATCAAAATATAAAATAGAAAACTGAGGTAGTGTTGGGGTAGAAAGGAGCAGAAAGAGAGGTATTTAGGACAACTGCCTTATTATTTTTAATCCAATCTTTTTCCACAAAGTCCGTTTTGTTATGGTTTTTGTTTGTTTGTTTGTTTGTTTTTAATTAAATATTTTTTCCCATAGGGAAAAACAGTTTTAAATTAAAAAATGCCATCTCATGATATGGACAGTGCTACATGCCTCTCCTGAAAAGGAAATCTGTATTTAAGACATCTTGAGCCATGACCTTGTAAAAAGTCCCTCCTCAGTTTTCTTGTCGTCCCTTTTCGGTACAGGAACACTGTTACAAGGTCTCCTCGGAGACCTTTGTCAGTACCTTATTTCTCAGTAGCTTATAATTTACTAATGCCAGAATATAAGAACAACTCATTGGTTTCACAATTCAGGCCTGCCTTCCGAGATACTTGCCTTCCAATTCCAGCAATGTATGCCTGAGGCATTCACAAAGGCTATTTGCATAATCAATGTGGCACTGGATCCAGCCTATAAAAGGGAGGCTTTTACTCACTTGCAACTAACAGCAGAAATGAATCTACACTTCCAAAGATGAATTCTATAGCTGTCAAGATTTTAGACAGCATCACAAACAAAATGTGTATATATTTTCTTGACAAAGGCACAACCACACATCCTGATACAGTTATGGCTTGAAAGCATATTCTTAACTATTGAAAAGGTCTTTGAATGAGAAAATTGTGAAGCTTTCAGTTTTAATAATGCCCTAGTAAAGAATGAAGCAAGAAACTAAAGTAACTCCAAAAACCTCGTTTCTTATAGCCCTAAGTGTCAAGGGCATTCATTGTGTTCTTGATAACCACAAACATTGACATCACCAGTATTCCAGATCAACAGCAGTATATTTGCTTGCTGTACTGCTTCCTCTCATATGAGTGAAAGCAGAGTGAAAAGGTCATATAAAGTAAGCTGCAGCAGATGTTGACTATTTTTTTGGTTTCAGAAAACTAGAAAAAGTCTCCTTTTTTTTATTCCCATGGCTTCAAATGTTTTTTTTCTATTTCTGTGCTAAGAAAAAAAAATTGTCCAAAGGAAATGAAGCTTAAAGTTATGGGAAGAGGGAATGAAATGACATAAGAAAGGTCAAGGACCCAACTTGTATGGACTTTAAATAGTAACTGGGTACTCAGTTGCCCTTACTTCCCTTGAAAATCTCTCAGTTCACTTGCTGTAATATTTCTATGATTTTAATAAGTAAGGAATAATGGGAATGTCATCACCATGAACAGAAGGATAAATTAGCATGGAGGAGAAATGTAAAGGAAATTGAAGATGAAAAGGGCGGGGCTTAAAAGCTGTCTTGTGGTGGGAAGGAAAATATTGCAACTGTCTAAATTTACGTTCTGAGTCCAAAAATGTTATCCAGACTACTTCTGGTAACTTCAGAGTTTCTCATTTCTAGTTATCTGCATTCATTTAGCACTTCTGCTCTGGTCCTTAATGTTCCTGGTACCTTTTAACTGCCTGAAGTAATAAGCAAGACAAAGGAGCAGGTTCAAATTTAAAGAAACTTCTAAACACCACTGTTAACCCTGACCTCAAAACCTGAGACTTTCTGATGCCCATCAGAGCACAACTCAAAACTTGAATGAAATTTTTAAAACAAACAAACCAAGAATCTGCATCAACAGGAATAACTTTAAAATACAGCTGAATTCTGCATTTTTAAGTCTGCTTTGGCAAATTTAGCTGAGCAACTACTGGGCCACCTGGTTACTTTTCCCCCTTCTGCAGCAACACCTTACTCACAGCATGTGATTGTCAAGTCTGGAGGTCCTGTCACTTTTCCTGCTGGGTAGCAAGGCACAATTCCAGCTGCCACTGATCTTGTAAAATCAGCTGCTTCCTCATTTCACTAGCCATTCATCTCTCTGCTTCATTAGAGCACTGTTTTTTTAAAGTTTTGATAATTTTAATTTTTATGATTAGTTCATGGTGAAAACTAACAGAATTGCAAGATTCTTAAGTTACTTCTTCATCCCTCCACGTTATAGAATCCTCTTAAAAGTCTTCTTTCTTTCCATTCAGTTTCTGTCTTACCTTTGCAACGTGAGGTTGAGTCTCTTGGGTAAAACCTAAGGTATAGACTTCTACTACAATTTTTTTGCTGCTTTTGTCATGCCTCTTGCTTTCATTTGGAAAACTTCCCCGAAACAATTTGTTAACAATGTCAAAACAGGAGAAATTTTCAGGTTTCATATTTTTGAGGAAGTTTAATAAAATCTTACAAAGAGCTAGCAACCATAAAAAGTCCAACAGTAAGAGTGATTCCTCAAATCACATTCTGCTGATTTTCACCACAATGATAACAACTTTTGGGGACACTTTCTTGTGAGTGGTTACAGGTCTTACAAAACCTACATTCTAGAGTCTGTAAATTCTCTCGTCTTTCATTTTTGGAATAGAGGTATAACTATTAGCCAACAGTAAAAGAATCTCCAAGGAGGTTCTTGAAGATACCTCCAAGGCCCCTTCTTAAAATTAAGGAACTGTATAACTGAGCATGAAATGTTGTACCACCTAGGGAAGCAAGTCGAATTCTGTAACATAAATGCTAAATTATTCATCTACAAAAGCTTTATTTCTGGTTTAGTGGACTATTATTCATCTTCCATTAGATGGATATTCAATATGAAATCCAAACAAGACAGATAATAGGAGCCAGATATCATCTCTTCCATAGAGCCAAACCTAAGGAGGACTTAAACTTTCTTAACCTGTCAAACACATAACACAGTCTTTGGAGTTTTCTTGGTGTTTTTTCTTTTCTTCTCTATAGGAATTAAGTGTGGTTATTAAAGGAATACTTATTTTTATTCAAAATTCTCTCGGTAGTGAGAAAAATCAACCCTATTTTTTAACTTCTCTAGAAGCTCAGCTAATCCATAAAAAGTGGAATTTAGTCTTTTATTTATTATAAACAAAGTCATTTGCTCAAGTCCAATTAGTTACATTATGATAATCTGCAGATTTTGATATAAACGAAAACTGACATGTATAAATCCTTTCCAAGTCATTTTTACCAACGTTTTTCTTAAAAATCATACTTTAAGCAGCAGAACTTTCAAATCCAATAGGCAAATAATCAAATGATAAAAATTAATTCAATACAAATGGAATATCATTCCTGTCCAGCCGTTTGTTAAATAACAATAGTCTGTAACCGAAATGGATATATCTGAGATCTGTGCTTCTGTACAATTCCTTTATTATAATTTTTAGGCTATCATTTCTGCAACTAAACATTAAGGAGTTAAACATTTTTACATGGCTTAAAAAGAGGACTTGCCTCGGAAAATATATATTAGAGTGGAGATACAACCAGAGGTTAAGATTCATCAGATATGTAAAGTTTTTGCGAGTGCACAGAGAAAGAAAAAAGGTGCAGTGTTTGGTTTTGTTTAGTTTTTGTTGTTGTTGTTTGTGGGTTTTTTAGGTTTTGTTTTGGGGTTTTTTATTCAGAAATGAAAATGTATTTTTAAAGCGCTTGAGAAGAGTTATGCCTGAGATATATTTCCTTTTGGTTTCTACTGTTACAATGCTACTATGAAGTTTAGTTGATGTATTTAAGCCATCCTTCTAGGAAAGGATCTATGAAAATATAATCACCTCTCTGGAGAAAAACCATCTGCACTTTGATTGGCATTTCTATTTTGTCTTAAAAGAGCTTGCAACTCTGCCCTTGAGGGTTATCCTTCACCTTGTCTTCTGAAAAAGATGCTACTCCAAAATGTGTTCACACTGCAGAGAGTACACATAAGCTTCAAAATGCTTTCTGCTTACATCTACCCAAAGTTAACTGGCTTATAACTGACTTTTTTTTTTAATGAACTTAATTTCTTTTCTTTTTTTTTTTTCTGCTAGTCATCTACTGGAGAATCTTTCTTAATCAGAAAATTATTTGTATAAGCCTGGATGTTATTTTAATATTATTAGTCCTTGCTTAAGCAAATCTTATACCGGTCAGAGAACTCACTAAAGCTGTTTTGGTTACGGTGTGTTCCAAGTAAACTCTTAATAGCAACTTCCCTTTATAGTCTAAATATGAGGTAATGTTGGCTACCAACCACTCAAACCCAGATGATTTTTAAAGATGGATAGATCATGTTTAAAGCTGATCCTGAGAGGTGTAAGATTGTTAAAAGCCATCCAAGTTCTCCTGGGCTGTGTGGCACTGGGAAGTAGCTCAGCTGCTTTGTCATGGGAACAAATGTGCAGGGACAGCACAAGAGCTTCAGGCAGCCTCGTCTTTTGGGGGAGGCAGCACTGCTGAGGGAAGTTCCAGTAAAGCAAAGATGGAAGGGTGCATTACTGGGGGCTGACAGCCAAATTGTTCTGAATCCATAGCATAGCCATTCTGTCTAAAGAATCTTGGGCCTTTGCCTCATTTATTAGCATGATAGGTCCTTAGGCCAAAGATCATAAAACTGTTTTATAAGGCAGATCATTTTGTTGCCTGGCCACAATAAGATGATTTTAGTTCTTTGAAAACTTTTTGAGTCAATGAACACATGAATAAAAAATCCTTGATATTGCTGCTGGGTGAAATAAGAATTTCTAGGTTTTAAACTGAATTCTAAAAGGAAGATCCTGCTTTTAGGTTTTATCAAAATAGACCTCAGAGAAAACTTCCTTACAAGTTTATTAGTAACACATATATTAGGATAGTTGCATAAATATATCTAACAGATGCTGCAGGAAACAAAAGAACGTTGTCAGAATTTTCAAATTTCAGTCTAGCAGTAACTTTTTATTCTTATTATTTCTAATGAAAAGACAATCAGCATAGCCAGTGCTGTTTGATTCCTCTAGTATGCCTTTTAAAAGACAATTGATTTGTGCATGTGCACATCCCTAATCTGATTAGTGAACACCCTAGCCAAATTAATGCAGATTGATTACCCATAAAAAGTGGGTTAATTGAATAATAGACATTGATATAAATGGCCAGTAGATATTTTACTACGTGTATGTGTGAAGTTGACATATTTTGCTGTTAAATAAAATATAGTGAAAACAAGTATATTGATTCACATTAATGTTGATTAATCTATTCATTAGTGTAATTTAATTGTCTGTAAAATTAGTTGCTAACAGTAGGGGAAAAGTCTATTATTATAATTGTCTGTGTTACAGTAAAGGAATGATTTTATTGAGTGTTGCACAAATAAATCCAAATTTCCCAACTATGTGTATTAGAACAAAGGATGGTGTCATTTGCAATTACAGGAGATACTGTGAAATTATAACAAACAGCTATTCACATTATCAGCTTAGTTACTTGTCAGACTCTCTGTATTGACCAGTCCATGCTATAGAGCAGCTTAAAGTGAAAGCTACAAAAAAGAATTCATTATCAATAGGAAAAAAGAGGACCTAATTGAGAAATGTCAGCCACTGTTTGCATCCTCAGTAGAAGAAAAATGGACTCTATCACAAAATGCCAACTGTGGCCGTGTTCTCCAATTTTCTTTTCGAGGACACGAAGAAGTAGATTGGATTAAAAAGGAACTGCCAAAGCCATTATCTTTAACTTTCAATAAAAGTGCACTGTGTCCAAATGAAAAATGCCAGACATCATCCCTCCTTTCTTGGGGAAAATAGTAGAACCAATTAAAAAAATCCTGGTCTATAAATCTTTTGCATTTTAGGCTTTTGAGGAAAGAGCAATAGAACACTAAGTCATTAAAAAACTGCAGCAGCAAAAGAAAATTCTCATGAACTGCAAATGAAAAATGAGATGGGAGAAGAGGACATCAAAACAAAATTAAAGACTGGAAATATGGCCACCCTTTAGGTCTGATGTGCATATTTGACTAGGTTTGCTATTCCTCATACATGTAAAATGCTATTTTAGTTCTGGAGGAGAGGACCTTTCAGAAATGTCTGCATCAAAACCTAAAATAGTTATTGTGTTTCATTGAATTTCATTGAATTTCGAAATAGGAGTAGCTATATCCTAAAATTTCATAGACCAAACAAAAATGTTTAGTCCTACCACGTGTGGATTACTTGCACTCTCTCAACTTCAGGAAGAATGACATGTTAAGGATGTTTATATTCTTATTCAGTAAAATCCAGAAGCCTTTGTTAACCATAAGTTATAGATATGACAGTATCCAAGTAGGGATATTTTATCAAAAGTACTCATCACAGATGCTTTCCTTTCAAAGAGATTCCTAAAACCAAACCCTAATACTCTGTTGTCAGGTTAAAAAATGGGTCTGTTTTACTTCTGATTGTAAATCATGGTGGGTAGAAGAAACTCCCAGTTTCTGGACATCATTTGGGAGAAGAATGAGCTAAATGCATATTTTGTTTTCCATTGGCTCAAGCAGTTTTCCTTTTGCATTGGGATTGCATGCAGGAAGAGGAATACCATGGTGTTTCAGTCCTGGTATAATGGTGCAGCTCCAGAATAGCTTTGCAGTGTACCCAGGATCATTCACAGTCAGCTGCTGACTTCAGTTAACAGGGTGGTGTGTTCTGCATGAATTTCATTTTCCACCTCAGTTTAGATCTATCTATATGGAGACTTCTCTTTATCACTTTGCAATCTCACTACTAAGGTGGAAGTTGTAAAAACAGAATTCATCTCTGAAAGAAATGCTGCAAGTTCATTGGTTGCATATCATAAAATAAAGGCCACACTCTTCTCTGTGCTCCTCCAGGATCAGCTGGGAAGCAGGGCATTTGCAGAAAATCTGAAAAGGTGAGTGGACTGTATCTGAGAAGTTATTCAGTAGATGCTGTGTTTGAAAAAAAAATCCCTTTTGTGATCTCAGCAGTCTGCCACTCCCTCTTTCAGTGAAAACAAAATCTAAGTATGCCTGCAGCTATTCTGTGCCATTCTGCAGCAGAGCAGACAAGGAGAGAATTACAGATTACTTTGGACCACGTTATGTCTGATAATGACCTTGATTCCTTGTCTCTGTCCTTTTCTTAACTGTATGTGCACAGATCCACAAAGGATCTGAGAAATACAGTCACTGAAAGGGAAGGTTTGTGCTGCTATGAATTCCTGTAAAGCAATGCCATACCTTTGCTAAACAGATGCTTTCTTCTTTACCAAGCCCTCAAAATAGCAATTTAGTAATGAAAGTCTTGAGGCACCAAGCCGGAGACATCCGTTCCTGCCACTGCCAACTCACATTCTCTCTCACTCAGTGTCAGCAAGTCACAGCAGCAGCACCAGGGCTTGCTAGGGCAGCTGGCCATGCATTGCTTACACTCCAGCACTCACAGCTCTCACAGCAGCTGCTCATCACTCATAAGAGGGGACATAAATAAATAAATAAATAAATAAATCGATAAATAAATGAAACCTTTCTGTTGGTGATAACTAACCAGCAATATCCATTTTCTGTGTGATTGTGGTGATATTTTAGGGTTTTTTTTTATGCTAATAATTCATTTGGTTATGCTCAGGCATTTATCATCTAGTTCAAGATGCATCTGGACAATGCTCTGAGGTGCGTGGTGTGACTCTTGGGAATGTCCTGTGCAGGGCTGGGAGTTGGACTCAATGATTCTTCTTGGTCCCTTGCAACCTGGGATGTTCTCTGATAATGTAAATCCTCTTCAATCAGTTATCGTTGCTGTGGATATTGGGAAATGATAACTTTATGGAAAAAGCAAAGCAGAAAGAAGGTTCTTTCCTAGATTGCACAAACATTTCTCACACAGGCTATTTTTCTCTTCTCAGCATATTTATCTCAATATCTATTTTTAAAACTTAGATTCTCTACAGAAAAATTGCCTGATATAAAGGTCTAATATCCTTCTATTAATCTTTTCATAGGTTTCTAATGTTGGGTGGGTGGCCTGTGTGTAAGAGAGGATTCATGCTGACTTACTCAAAGACTACTTGTTCCCAGACAGTTCTTTTTTTGATCCACATATACAATAAACACAGAAGAAAGGAATTTTTGAAGTTCAAATTTCTCTCGGCACTGACAGTTTCATAAGAAACCGTGGTTCTCAGTTACCTCCCAATTATAATTTATACAATGCAAGTCTTTGAAACGAGGACTGAAAAGCACAGGTACACTTCATTTTAAGAGGCTATCATCTTCATTTAATCAATACTACAAAGACAAAAGATCACAAAAATTGTATTCTGCAAATGCCCCTGTATAGTGCTGTAATAATTTTCATCAATGGAGGTCATCACACATGCACATTTCTTTGGATAACTGATAATAAGATGGGTTAGTATGTATTAGGGGGGAATTTCTTGTTGCTGAGGGAAGGTAGCAGTGTTTTGATTTCCACAGAATTTATTCACTTGGTTAACCAACTAATAATTGATTCATTGACCATTTATTAGACTTGATTTACTTTCTAGCAAATTAAATAATCCTGTTCTTAGATTGTTGCTAGTGTCAGTGGTGGTTCAGTGTCTCAGAAACATTGTCATCTGAGGAGACCTATAAATAGTGGCAGGGGTTTTTTTATGAACCTTTACAATGAGTATCATAAATATCTGATGATTTTAATTGAGTCTTATTAAGATATTTAATCTCTCCTGATTGCATGGCAAATAATAAAATTCTATCTATTTAACACCTGTGAAAGTCAAAGTAGGTAATTTATTACATAGATTTTAACATTAAGTAAGTACATGCAGTAACACCTTGGGGGTTATGTATTTAATACACAGTTGTTGCATTTTTTATGCTTTTCACCAGCTCACAACCCTTAGAACAGATATTTCAAACAGCCACATGGTACAGTATCAGTTAACAATCAACTGAATATCCAAAATATATTGAATGAGATTTTGAACCCATTACAATGATATGTGTCTGTTATATAGCCACTTATCATTAGTAAGTAGTTTATTTAAATATTGCTAATCATGAACATTTAGTATTCAATATAAGGGTGCTGTCTCAATGAAAAATTAAATTCTTTGAGAGACTGTACTCAGCACAAAGAATTACTACAGCTTTCTTATAAGTTTATAAACATCTGTGTTAATATAGAGGAAAAACCAATTTGCAAATAACCAATTATTTTCATCTTGAGCCTTCTCCAATTCACACCAGGGAAATACTGGTGGTTTTAGATTGGTTATCCATAAAAATTAAAGTTCTGTAAATCTAAGTTTGCATAAACCTCAGTCAAGCAGAAATGTTGAATGTAATTTACAGGGTAAAACTCTGGTATTCCTTGCAAATGTGGAGAGTAAATATAGCAGACTGACCCCAGAATTTTTCAGGTCCATTTTCTGAGACCCCATTCTTTCTCATGCCACCTCTTCCCAATGACCAGGTATCCATTCCTTTTTTTCTGAAACACAAAGTCCATTTATTTTTTAAGAACACTTAGTTTTCATGTAGAAGTACTAAAAGAAAACTCATTACTCCCTTGCTGGAGAGGAGTACTAACTTGGTGAAACAGAGTGCATTCCCCCAGCTCTCAAGGTGGTGTGTTTCAGGAGTGAGAACAGACTTGGCTTCTTTCCTGGTAGCCCCAGCACTAATAATGAGATCTTTCACACTTCAGGCCAAAGACAGAGGAGCACCCATGTGGAACCCCTGTAGGATTAGGTGCTTACAGCACTGGGGGCTAAGAATACAGTCTGCCCTGATTGAAGCTTGTTAGGGATTCAGAGTAACATTTTAATGGAGTGCTTCATGATACAGGGATTTAGGGAGTGCTTTCAGTTAACTACCACTTATTTCTTATTCTCTTCTCTAAAATATTCTCTTGGCTCAAGGGGGACATCTCTCTTTGATCACCTGTGCTAGGTGGCTTATATATCAAGCATAGCATAGGTTAATAAATATGATTTCTGAAATGATTGCAAAGTTTCCTGGTGTTTGAAGCCAGAAGGGATCCTCAGATCGCCTATACCAGGTCATTAAGTTTTACCAAGGCTTTATTCTAGACTTAAAGGTGTTCATTAGAACAAAGAATTTTAGACCTCATGAGGTTTGACTATGCTATAGGCAAAGACTGGAACTAATCCCTAATGCCCTTGCAATGGTAGGAAATTAATTAGATGAAATATGCCTGGATGAGCCTAGAAAATCTTGATAATGGTGCTCAGAAAGGCAAAACAAAAAAATAAAGGTCCAGCTTCAATCTCTAATCCTTGGATTTTGTTACATCTTGATCATTAAAGATAGATAGCTCTCGATTACTGGAAATCTTCTACTTCTGTAACTACATATAAAAAGTAATCCTATTGCCCTAATTTTTTTTAAATCAACTGAATACATAAAACTTGGTCTTGAATAGCAAAATTTATTTTTCTAGTGTCAGGTTCATTTTGGTAACTCCTTTTTTAAGTTCTTTCTAGGATTTCTACCTGCCTTGTAACTAGATTTTAGTTGAGATCTTACAAGAGCCCGTTCCAGTACCTTGCCTGCAAAGGAAATAAAGCTTTGCTATTTTTACCTTATATATATGACTTTTGGATCACATTTGTTATGTGACAACACTGCACCAACGGGATCATTATCTTGGACAATTACTAAATACGTATTGAACACACAAACAGGGGTCAGTATTTATCATGGGAAACTTCTCCAGTAATACCTTTAAATTCTGTAATGGAGAAAACAAATATAATCTTCATTGCCAAGACAGCTGTACCAGTGAAAAATCCACCAGCACTAAGCAGCTGACATTTGTAGACACTTTAGAAATCTGCTTAATTTAATACATTTTAGCTCCACATTTGTCAGTGGATTGCTTGTTTGATATATTCTTGTAATTGTTAATGTTTTTTGGGTTTGCATTACAGTTTTTAATTCAGGTAGCTTTTCCTTGTGTCTGAATCTTTGATGTCAGCCACATGCTGATTCAATATTTGTTAAAAATATTTCTTATTTACTTGATTTTCCTCATATTATTTAAAATTATAAATATTTCATAGGCTTTGCTATTTTTGTGAATGTATGCACATTTAACTTTTATTTTGGGCTTTCTCTAGATATCATAAGGATTTTGTTCTTTAACGTAAAGTGTTTTGTTGCCTCTTTCTTTTAATGTTAATTGCATGTTTCATTGTTTAAATGGATGCACTCCTTTCTGTTTCCTGCTAAGGGCTGGGATCAGAATATATTTCTAAAAATTCAGTCTATCTGTTGAGATCTTTGTGAAAGGGAAAAGTAGAGAGGATCTGCTGATTCTGCTACTGAATAAAAATTCTGAAGAAATTCTGAGTAAACCTGAAATGAAGCCAAGGCTGAAACACATTCTAAACACATTCATATGCATGTAGCAGGCTCCAAATACTCTGCAGCAGTCTCAGTCTAAGGTCTAGTGCCTTTGTTTTTTTTCCTTTGTTTACCACATGTTTACTTGGAGAAATAACACCAGGAGCAGAATCTCATTTGATCCCCTAAGACAAGCAATATCCAGTTAGGTTGGTGTGTGAAAAGATGGTGTCTCTGGGAAATCTCAACTGTTTGTTGAAAGTGACATATTTCAGTGTGTGCCATTCTTGCTGAAAATTGAACTTGGGTTTGGGCATATATATATTTTAAAGAAATTATCTGAATTTGAATTGCTAGAGTTTTGGGGTATTTTGTCCAGGTGAGTCTCATGAGGGTGGGAATTTTGAGATGCATAGTTCTGTGCTCAGTAGGGCAACATCCTGGAGTTAGTTCAGGGAGTGTCAGTGTCAGTCACACTCTGATTGATGCTGGCATTGGATAACTGCATGTGTACCCAATTTTGATTAGCTTTGAAGCAGAATTAGACGGCATACTGCCTTTGATAATCCTTCTAATCCACTCAGACTTCATGTGAGTGACAAGGCAGCTGTTAAGAGTGTGAGAAGCAGAGCTTAAATAGTGATAGAAACTTCCTCCTGCATCTCAGCCTTTGTTCATTCCAGTTTGGATCCTCACCACTGCGTTCTAATTGCATTCTTAGTATTTCAAGGTTGCAGCCCTTGCAAATGCCACTTGAAGGAGATATTTGGTCAATGAGCCTGTTTGTACAAGCTGGAATTCTTCCCTGCTTGCACTTCAGCCTCTTCATTTCCACAAGCAATAAAATATTTCTTGAAATAAAAAAAAAAAAAA
>VZRX01023763.1:102135-155489 GCA_013398075.1 Notiomystis cincta
AAAAAAAAAAAAATGCAACTCCATCCATTTGATTTTGAGAAAAGACAGTATCTCTCTGTAGAGCAGTACATATATTTGGCCATTGGATGGTTCAGTGAGGATCAGATTTCACAGCCTTCACACAAGTTTTTATATGGATGTGTAAACCTTGTACCACATAGTGTGGTTGTTTCAGTGAATGACTCACTGATTTTAGTTTTTGCCTTTTATACTTTGTTAATATCTATATGTTTTATTACATCTTTCAAGCTAAGAACTATTGGAAAGAGCACTGTTTCAAAAAAAGATATTACTTGGGCACAGTAAAGGGAAATGAGAAGCCTTGAGTTTCTGAAGTTGTTTTCACTGTTGTTAAACAGAAAGCACTGCAGTACAAAACACCTGGTTTTGCTTTCATCTACAAGAATTTCACCTATATGTAATTTCAAACATGGATGTGTCGATTGTACTGAAAAGTCTGTTAGAAAACTGCTTAGAAAAAACAATTGACCTCTTTGTTCCAGTTGGTAGGCAAGGGTGAGAAGTAATCTAAACTCTAGCTCCAATTGTGATTTTTTTTCATCTATCACCCATTTGATCTCTGGATACTAGGCCTGTTCTGTCAAGGTGGCTTGCAAAAGATCACAGACATGCCCTAAGAGCAAAAATCCATCCTGAATTGCCAAAGTAAACAGACAAACAAGGCAGTATGATTCTGCTTCCTTTTATCAGAAAACTGTAAATCGTATCAAGTTTAAATTAAATTAAATTAAATTTTAAATTAAACATGTTTGATTAACATGAGGACCTACAGGGAGCTGCCCCAAAATAGGGATTTCATCTTGGTTTTTCATTCGTTCTTCACTAGTGCTAAGAGATAATGTGCTAGACAAGGTGTTACTCAGTGCAACAATATTTAGGTATCAAAGGTAAAACAAGTTTTAAGCCTATAACTGAAAAGGAATAGGTTTACATCTGGTGTACTTCTGGTTGTTGAAAGCAGGAATGAAAAAACAGTAGATGAGGCACTTGTGATTCACAGTGTTCACAGTCCCACACAAACTGAATGTGACAATAAATAACGACTAGAAATCTAGTTCCACTTTTACACTATCTTCATAAGGTTTCTGAATCTCCAGTTTCACATCCATGGCTGTAGAAATAAAATTCAGTATGAAAGTGGTTTTGTCTCAGGTGGGTGATTTTTCTGTATCAAGTGAAATAATAGTATAGAATTTCAAGCAATTGACAAGGAAAGGGCTTAACCTACTGACTTAATTTTCAATGAAGAAGCAAAATTTGTAAATTATTATTAATGCTGAGGTAATGCTTCGAGCATATTGCTGGTCCTTAGAGTTTATAAAATAAAAGCTGTGTCTATTTAGAAGTTAAGAAAATAGTTAATTATTCTTGCTATCTACTTTACTTGTTGAGCAGCCTTCCAGATTACACTGTCCAGTTTGAAAAATTATCCTGATTATTAATGGGTTGAACATCTTCCTCTTTGCACAATTATTCTGTATTTCATTCAAGTAATAGTAGAGATCTTTTCTCCATCATTAATTTATAAACTTGTTGGAGCTCCTTCTTCAGAACCTCTGCTCCCTTCATTACCTAACCATGATTGGAATATAGAAAAATGTCTTGCATTGCACAGAGCCTTGCAAACCCGTTCCCATTTTAAGGATTACAACATGGAAATGAGCTATCCATAAATATTAAAAATTATCTGCTTCTCACAGATGTTCCCTCTGCCTATTATCTGCAAAAATTCTGGATCAAGTGTTCAATATGAATATGTTAGTATCCACTAAAGATTGCTTTTGGCAGCATATGTGTTGATATCAGCAGGAAATAAATAGGAAAACATTAAAAGGTATAAAACTTTAAAACAATAGCTTAAAGGTGTTTTACAAACTACAGATGGCTTATATCGTTCAAGTGGATGTCTGGTGTAGAATTAGAATCAGAGAAGACTGGAAGAAAACTTGAAAATGACTGGAAATAATGGGTCCCATGCAATATGTTGTATTTAAAGTAGAGATAAGAAAAATGAAAATTGCCACTCTTTTCTTGTACAGATAGTGAAGCTGTGCTAGCATTTGTGAATAGGAGTGGTCCCCCATTTTTTAATGTAATGCTCTGTAGAATGATACTTGTCACTCTGGATCCCCTCCAAAAAGGTGATTCTTTCAGCACTAGATTGATCATTTTTCTGTGCTCACTCACAAGTCTCAGCCATTGAATTTACAACTGTTTAAAGTGTTCATCCCATGCAGAAGAACTGCCAATATCTATAAATAAAATGGGAGCTAGATGAAGCTTCCTTTTGTCAAATTGTTAGTACTTTCAGTCTCTAAGCTTAACAAAATCAGTGAAGTCTCTTTGCAGAAGAGCCATTTGAAAGTGTTTATGGTTAAACATGGATCGAGCTTACAGGTTGGAACATTCCTTTCCTAAAACATCCCAGCACTGTGAACTCACCACATTGCAGGCAGCAAGAATGAGGAAGGAATTAGCACAGCCAGAGAAAAAGAATATTACTGAAAGAGCAAGAGGAAAGCAAACTCATGGTGTTTTAACAGGCTGGTGTGAGTAGGATGGGAGGGCTGAGCTGGCACAGTGTGGGTAACTGACAGCCAGATGTTACAAAACAAGATATACAGAGCAGGCACTGTTAATAAGACACTATACATTTAAGAAAATAATGTTTGATAGTGAGACATTTCACTCTGACAAAACCTAACTGATGCTCCAACATAAAAAAGAAAAAGTTCTTTTTGGTTGTTTGGTTTTTTTTAATTATTAAAAAAAGATATTCACATGTTTGGTCATTAAACCTCTGCCATCTATCTTAGAAAATAAAGAGCCTCTTTCTCCTGATAAAATTGCAACAGTGAAAATTAGTATCTTGTTACCTTTCTAATTTTCCTTTCCTTTCTGTAAACTGTTGTGCTGCTTTGTTTCACTGCATTAGTAAGTGACATACAGTGTGGGCAGTGTGTGGTCTACAGTTCATGTACAATTAGGTTGATTAAAAGGCACTGCAGAGAGATGCAATGAGCAATAGCATGGATGCTGATCATCCCTGAAATTCACAGAATCACAGAATAAGCTGAGTTGGAAAGGACCACTCCCAGCACAGGACCACTCCCAAGAGCCGCACCAGGTACCTGAAACCATTGTCTAAACGCTTCCTGAACTCTGTCAGGCACTTTGTGGTAGGATTTAATGTGAACTCTGCACCCTAGACATAAATTTTTTCTGCATTTAGAAGATTAAATACTATTTCTATGGAGGTCTAAATGAAGTCTGTACACAGAGTGCAGTAGCAACCCTTTTCTCCACTGCCCTCAAGGACCTGGCACTTGTATATAACTTGTGGAGACCACACTTGTCAGCTGAGTGCTCCTCCAGTGCAAACAAAAGACCAGAATCTGAGCTCTGGATTTTGACATTTTATAACCACTTGCCTGAGACTTCTGAGAAAGGTTTTTCCATTTATTCAGCATTCTTTGAATCCAACCTTACAAGCAGAGGCAGCTGAGGTGTCTCAGCGGTGGTTACGTTAGCAGTACTGATTGCATTTACCTCAGTAGAAAATCCTCTAGCAGCTACACTGAGGGAAAATTTCCTTTAATGGCTGACAATAAGTCGTGTCTCCTGATCATCAGTTCCTACAGAGAGACAAGAGTTTACTTTCCTCTCTTTACCAAAATATTCTGCTCTAACTAAATATGACATTTAGTCAGCTTTTTATATGTGCCAGGGAAGAGAGTTTTGATCCAGAGCATAGGGCCAGTGTAAGAACATGGCCAGTGCCAGTCATTCATGTGCCACTGAAGTCTCACTGTGCCAAAAAATAGCACTTACCTGGAGTCTAAGACTTACTGCCTGTTGGGAATCAGTCTCACCATAAGACCTATTTTCAAATGCTGGGCTATCTGCCCACCTTCCTACATCAGTGGTTTCACCAGCTTGTGGGATCACTTGAAAAAGCCAAAAAGGAGTCTGTGATAATTGCACATATATAATAGAGAGTGCTCACACTCTGTAAAGTGGCTGTTGGGACAGTGATTTTAGACTGAAGCATCTTCCTCCAAGGCTTCATCACAGAAATGCCAGAAAGAAACCAAGCTGCACACGAGACACAAGAGCAATTGTTAGTTAGACATTAACAACCACAAAAGCTCAGTTCCAATCTTAAGGCTCAAATAAAATCCCTAAATTAGGAGTTGTGCTATAGGTGTTTAAGAGAAACACACTGAAATATACCCAGGGGTACACAGGATACTAATCTGCTTCTAGAAGATGATCAAAATTACAGCTTCAAAGAAACAAAAGCACCCAAATAATTTAATCTTTAGTTATGCTTTGGACAGGTGATATGATTTCAAAGGTGAAATTGTTATTTACCAGAACCTGTGTCCAAATGGTAGGTTTACTAAATTTCACACGTAGAAACAGTACAATCAAAAAAATATTTGTCAATTTAAGGCTTTTGAAAATGATCTCCAGAGAAAGACCTTTGAGTAAGGTTAGTCAGACAAAGCAGTCAGTGGATTTGATAGAAACGTTCTAAATTTCATGTTTTACCAATGTGAAAAAAAAAAAACCTAAACAACCCCACAATATTTCAGGGTAGGACAAAGGTGCAAACGGGAGACAAAGAAAAGGAGTTTTCAATTTTTAAATATTGTAAAAAATATTGTTAGCACTGCTTTGAAAATTACTTTAGGGGGAAGTGTCCCACACTTTCTTTAAAAAATCCTAGATTATTTCACTGTGACAATGTACTGCAAGTCATGTGCTTTCTAGTGATTCCCTATCCCGGTGTCACAACAGCACAGACAAACAGACCTACTGAAGAGAGCCATGATTACTTGATGGTTTGTGTGTCTGCATTCCCTGTTCAAGGAAAACCATGATGTGGTGGATAGACAATGGCCTATGTCTATGTCTTAGTCCCCTTGGCAGTTAAAACACAGCTGGAATTGTATATCTGGACCCAGAAATTTATGAGCTCTCTCTGCACCACAGTTTAGGCTGGGTGAGGCAAAGAGCAACACTTAACATTATTTTTGTATATTCATGGCTTTTATATAATCCATGAGTGACAAAAATCACAGAATACTACACTTAAAGTTGTACAATATGTTTTGTTTTCTCTTGCTACTCAAAAATCAGAATTCTCTACACATAATTGAGCTGTAAGTATATGGCAAATACATGGCATGGAAAATGTTCAGTTCCTTGTCAAAGGCAAGGTATGCAATGGGCTGGTTAAAACCTGTGATCTTTGGAACAACAATAATTTTATATCATTACCTACATTTTCAAAATGCTGAATAAAAAAGACAAGTTAACAAAAAGTCCTGTACAAGTTACCTTATATTATTTCATTCTCTTGGTAATGCCATGTTTTCAGGCAATTCAAAACGTCATAGTAAATTCGCTGAAAGGTTTTCCCTGGAATTCATTCTAAAGGCTTATGGATATATTGTTTTGATGGAAATTAATGCTCTATTATGTGTGGCTTTTTCCTTTTATCATCTGGGTTCCTGTTTTCCATCTGCAATTTCTACAAGCACAGAACTGTGCCTCCTTAAACATTACAAAATAATAATAAAAAAGAAGAAGTAAAAAGCTTTCATTTAAGTAGAAGGAAGGTTAGAGGGATCTATTTCTGTAACAAGAACAAGTGGAGGATGCAAGCAATGTAGGCTGACCTTGCTTATTCAATATGTAGTTAAAGCATAGACCTGTAGACAAAGAACTAGAGTGTCTTATGGTAAATGCCTCTGTTCTGGGATTGTTTTTTACTGTCAGTCATTACTTTTCTATTTTTACCTTCAAGGCGCCTTCTGCCTCCAGGCACTTAAGGGAGAAATTTGATGTCCCAGAATCTGTGACCATCATTGACTTCACTATCCCACAAAGCAAAGCTTAAAACATAACATATATGCTTTCTCGTTCAGCTTTTGATTCATACTTTAAAACAAAACTCCCTCTTATTTATTGATTGTTAGGACTTTAGAGGACAGATTATCAACCTTTTGCCTGCCTGCAGCACTGCTTCAGCAGAATAAAAGACAAGGAGATCTCTCCCTATTAAACTGTAGGGCAAAGACCCATCAGAGCTGTGTTTAGCCTCTGAACTGAGCCTGTTTTCAGTGTCATTACCATCCTTGCAGTCAGTGATGAGATATGGATGCTTCCAAAGATCCATTCAAATCCAGAGAATGCAATCTGAGGCCCTTGATAACATCTCCATCTACTCACTGATTTTAGAGGCACACTGATTTTAGTGGCTAATTGCTAATTTAGGAGCCTGGGGTTTAAGCTATACCTACCTATGTCTAGTATGAGACATGAGGGAGAAAACATCATAGCACATTAACTAAAAGTTAAAAAGTCTTTACAGAGCAATTGTAGTCACTGCCATTTGAAACAGCCCAAGATGCTTCCTACACTAAAGCATTTCATCCCTCAGCCAGATTCAGGAGAACATTTTAAAATTTCAATATCCTGGAGCACAGATGCAATATTTATCACATGATTGTAATTTGATCCTATCTCAGGTGTGAAGAGGGTAGCATTCCTTTTGAAAATATCACAAAACTTCCATGCAAAGTTTTCTAAAAGTTTCCAATTGAGTTCTTTCACTTTTAGTCATATTAAAACCTTGCCAAAAATAGCTCAATGCACACTGTAGTACCATGAAATCTGATAAATCTCATTGTCATGATATTTTAGCAGTGCTATGAAGACAGAGTAGGAACATCTGTGATTATTAAATTGTGTTATTTTTGAAGCGTTCTGGATAACATTTACAAATGTTACAGAACTGCACCAAATCAAAACACCCTCGAGTTGAAAAATTGATTCCCTTGGAGCTACTGCACGGAAACATAAGACCATAGCATATTAAATGTTGACTTTCATGTATTAGACTGTTTTGTAGGGCTTCAGAGGATTCTGATAATAGCTGTTGTTTCCTTACAAATACATTTAGATTTTTTAAATGGAACATTTTAAATGTGATTTTTCATCTGTATTGTAATCAAAGATTTCTTGTGTTCTCCAAAATAAGGTACCCAAAGAGCATTTCATTGTCAAAAAACAAATTATAACATCCCGTGTCCCATGTACAACAAACCCATCAATTTCACTGTTTTTTTATTAATGCACAGTTCAGAAAACAGAGATAGTAACAGGCATTTCAGTAGCTTCAGAATCAATTTGAAATTCATATTAATTGGACAAATATTTTACATTCCTTTATGTACATGACACTTTTTTTTCTGGATAGAGATGGAATAAAATATTTGTCTTAAAATACTCTGATTAGATGTAAACTCAAGAGCTGAGCTAATTTCTATCTCCTGATCCAGAAGATGCACTGCTAAAGCAGAGTTAAAATAAGCAGCCCATTGTAATGCTGCTTTTGTAGATTGAAACTGAATGTGAGATTGCTGAACTGTGAGCTTGCTGAGGAGCTTGATAATTTGAACTGTTAATTCAGTGGGAATTTGCCCCCCTAAATTTTGGAATTCCAGGTGAAAATAATAGGGTTTGATTTTAGAAATGGGACTTATGATAGCAACTGACATCACCTCAGTCAAAATATTTGGATAGCCTTAAAAGTTCAGTTCACCTTCAACATTTCTAATTTTCCATTTTTTTTTTCTATGCAATATATTTACATTAACAAAAAAAAAAAAAAAAGAAAAGAATGAACTATTACTTAAACTTGTAATAGAAATAAAGCTTTCAAATATAATATTGCTTTTGTTTTCCCCAAAGTACATATGTGTGAGGACAGCAAAAAGTTTGATTTTTAAAAAATGCAGAGCAGACAAAACCATCATAAAGCTATACCAACAGTCTTGGGTAATTTTTTTCTAATCCTAGGATAAATTGTCAAATACTCTTTTTCACCACATAGAAATGGTGATATAAAAGATGACTACATTTCATCAGAAGGAGGGAGATGGTGCTGAACATTCAGTCTGAAGAACACTCAGTAGATTAAGATATATACTTTGTGATGAATGCACTTGTAAAAGTGATATTACATTATCTGTGCTTTTCCCATGTTGTTTGGAGAGCAACCTGATATTTTTAAATAGTAATCTTCAGCAAGGCAATTCTATTCACTTTCTGAAAACACAATTTCTGATATCAGAATCCCAGAGTTGCATTAATAACCCAAATGGAAAGAAAAGCATTCCTGGTTCTCCTTTCATAGTAATGAAAAATTCACATTTAGTGCATTTGGTGAATTTAACAGTAGTCTTTAAATTATGCCCTCAAAAATAGTCTAAAATCATGCAAGTCTAAAATTCTTCTTTAATTAAATTCAGAAAAAGGAGAGACATTACTTACCATTTTCTATCCCATCTCCATCTGGATTCATCCCAAGACATTATAATATATAGGTGCTGTCCCAAACACATTTTCAGAACTAGGCTTTTTCTAACTTAAACCTAAACATCTGTTCATCACCTGATATGGAACAGTGTCCTTGACATGCTTTGGTGGTCTGTGACAAACAAGAACGTTGAGGTTGCCTGCAAGCAGTGCAGAGGCAGCAGAACCTTTGTTTTGGTCCTTCCACAGAAGCACTGACAAAGTTCCCTGTGTAATGTACAGATCAAGAACAGCTGAAACACCCAGCAGAGAACATTATTTCCTCTCACTCTACAGCATTTCCTCCTGTGAAGCAAGATACCTGTTGTGCCTGGGTTCCTCTTGCCTCACTGAATTTTGGTATATTTTAGCAGGATAATAACGCAGCATATTTGGCTAGAAAGACAAACACACTTGAGAATTTGTGGCTCTGTTGAACTGATAGGATTCTATAAATCCTGAGGCAGAAGAGTCTGGCTATTTGCTTCTGGCATTCCTCAAGAGAGAACCAGAAAAGCATGGATGTTTCTGATGAATAAGAACTGCTCATCTAGTTAGCAAATAGTGCTGACTTTCATCCTGAGACTGAGGCATCTTCTTCTCTCAAAATGTGAAAACAGGACATAGGATGTTGTGTGTAGATGAGTGTAAAGGGTAATAACAGTCATATTACATGGTGGTGAAATTAATCATGTAAGTAATTATATAGCATGACATAAAATGTTGCAAATAATTTTTTATTCATCCTAGCCTCCTGAACTGGCCAGTGTTAACCCAGTTCCCTTGGAACTTATTGGAAGTGTGCAAATTCTTAACAATTTAAAGTATTTTTAAAAACAACTCAGTCAGTGTCTTTCTTCACCTATTCCACAAATTTGAAATCTCAACAAAAAGTGTGCATATTCAAGGCCAGAAGCAGATTATGCTGTGGGATGATCTAAAGTCTCTTTATCTTAAAACCCTGCAGGTTTAAAATGGCATCTTTCCACCTCTGAAATGGATCATTGCCAGGATTTCACTGGGTATATTACACTCTGAAAATGCAGTTTCGATGCACAGAAGTTATTTTAGATCTCATTTAGTGTCTTTTTTTCATTACTATTTCCTTACCCTGCATAAAGCTAGAACAATTACAACTTTGATATTAGAAGTTAGGAACTTTAAAAATGTGTTTCAATTTAAATTAAAGCAGCAAGTTCCTTTTCCCTAAAACAGTAGTGAGAAACCATTATAATTATATTTTATAGGGTTTTATTGCATTTATCAAGTATGGTGTTAATTTCTCTCCTTCAGAAAAGATATACACCAAAAAAAATTTGTGTCACTAAAAGACTCCATATTAGCAGAAAAATTATAGCTTTTTTACTATTGATATCCTTATGATAAATTGTGAAGTGATCCATTTGATTATTGCTGTCCCTTTGTCTAATACTTATACTCTGTTCAATATTTTCTGAAGTAGCTCTCAGAAATGGATGGTGGTTTAGTGGTATTTCATTATTTGCTGTCATTCATTTTGGATATTTGAAGATTATGACGAGAAATAATTACAAAGTCCATTAAAAATAGTCTAGATGGAGAGTGTTGCTAGAGAAATAGGTGAGGCTACCTACCTGCAGATTCTTAAGAAGCTGCTGATAGCTAACATAAAGTTTATTGTTGAAGGATTCAGTGTCACTACACCCTGAAGACAGAAAATATTATCCCTACAGTAGCTTTAAAATCACAGAATCATTTTGGCTGGAAAAGACTCCTACAACCACGAAGTCTAGCCCATAGTCCAGGGCAGCTGCTGCCCTTTAAACACCTCAGGGAAGGTGACTGAAGCGCTTCCCTGGGCAGCACCTCCCAGTGCTCAACAGCTCTTTTGGTGATGAACCTCTACCTAATATCCAGTCTAAACCTTCCATGCTGCAACTAGATCTCCTCTTTCCTATCACTGTTACCTGTGAAGAGGCCAACCCCCTCCTGGCTGCAGCCTCCTTTCAGGGTGTTGCAGACAGTGATAAGGTCCCTCCTGAGCCTCCTTTTCTCCAGGATGAACACCCCCAGCACCCCCAGATGTTCCTCATGGCACCTGTGCTCCAGACCCTTCCCCAGCTCTGCTGCCCTTCTCTGGACTTGCTCCACTCCTCAAAGTCTGTCTGATAGTGAGGGCCCAGAACTGATGACAGGATTTGAGGTGTGGCCTCACCAGTGCCAAGTATGTTGGAACAATCATTTCCATTGGAAAATATCTGTCCCTTTGCAGTGGAGTTGGTACTTAATATGAGAATTGCTTAAAATATGATGTCAGACAGAACATCTGTGGGTGGAGGTATTAACATTCTTAGTATCAAGGTTTTCATACTAAATATGACATTTGAGAAAAAATTCAATTCTCTGTTACAATGAAATCAAGATGAGGCAGAAGAAACAGAAGTAGGAGAGAGAAAATTAAGAACCACAAAATGGCCGTTGCTCAAAATAGTTAGAAAATTCCCGTGGGACATAATGATTCAATGTCTTTTCTTGTTTAAATCAGGAACTATACTTCAATTTCTCAGTCTCACACGAGTCATGTCACTGCTGTATATCATATATTCTGGTCCCAGTATAGAGCCGGAAAAAGAAAGTCTTTTTTCTATTTATGGCTGATACATTTAAATTCATCTAACTTCACACGTTGTGTCAATTTAGGGGTGTTTCCTACTGAAGAATTTCAAGCAAGGTCTATGCAGTCTTATACTCAATAAAATATAACTCAGCAGTTTATCTGAGAAATGGGTGACCTGACCTTTACATTGGTGGTCATATGTCTATCAATTGCACAACAACTTAATGACTTTAATTTAAAGTCTGCAGCCAGTGGTGCAAAAAGCACAGAAGCAAAGAGCTTGTGGAATGCTATGATAGGACAATGCCAGACTACAGAGAAAGGCTGAAAGCGAAAGAACAGTAAAAGTAAGCTGAAAGTTTATCCACAAACTCAATTATGAGAGAAGGGGAAAATTTTAAAAAAATTTTAAAAAGACAGATGGAGCTATGGAGTTCAGTTGGCTAATTTTATACCTGACTGCCTGGATGAAAAACAGATGTACTGACCTTGTCCATCTGTATTTCTGAGAAACTCAAATAGTCAATCTGCTTCAGTTAACCAAAAAGCCTCGGTTGAATAGTTACTAACTGAACCCTAATCACTCATAAAATGTTTCTTAGCATTACAAAAAGGTCAGAATTGTTCCTTGCAGGTATGTTCTTCTATTCATCCTGAAAACATCACTTTCCAATATCAGATGGCTGAATGGCTTTAGCTAAAATAAGGGCAGAATCTAAAGTGCCACTAAAAGCTTACAGTAAATCTCTTTTTTCTTAATTTCCCCACAAATTTCAAAAGAGCTTTGTACTTCACTTACTTGTTTTTCACTTCACCACTTTGCTTCCTACTTCTGGCCATGGTACAAATATGAACATCTTGACATCAAAGGTTGCTTTTTAGATTAGAATAATGCAAATAAATGAAGCCTTCAGCTGCTCTTGACTATGACTTTCTAATCTAACTAGAAAAGAGAATTACTAAAAATAATAAGCTCTTAGAGGCATCCAAAGGAAGGACACAAGGATGGTGAAAGGTCTGGAAGAGAAGCCATAAAGCTGAGGGCACTGGGTCTGTCCAGCCTGGAGGAGACTGAGGAGAGACCTCAGTGCAGTTACAGCTTCCTCGGGAGGGAAGAGGAGGCACAAGAACCAATTTATCTACTCTTGTGACCACTGCCAGGACCCGAGGGAATGGCCTGAAGCTGTGTCAGGGGAGGTTTAGGATGGATTTTGGAAAAAGTTTCCTCACCCAGAGGGTGTCTGGGCACTGGCACAGGCTCCCCAGCTCAAGCAGCATTTGGATAACACTCTCAGTGTGTCCTGTGCATGGGAATTGGGCTCAATGATCCTGATGGGTCCCTTCCAACTCAACATATTCTATGATTCCCTGATTCTGTTATATTTGCAGTTCATCTTTTTCTATTTTACCACTGCTCAATAAAACTTACATACTTGTTATCAATATTTTAAATAATTTTGAGTTCCTCCATCTTTTAAAAGGGCTAATAATGGTTTATGTAATGTTAAACTTAATAGTCTCTCTTCTTCCAATAAAAACAGTGAGTGAATTACAGTGGGATTGGCAGACTGATCACAGTAAGGGAAAATTACTATAGATGGACTGGGTGAATGTTGCACCTAACATTCTACACAAAGTTCTCTGATGCTTTTCCTTTTTTCTTTTTCTAAGCATCATTGCAGGCACCTGCAAATGTCCATTTCTGAGATACTGAGCAAGTTCCCAAAAGTGTTATTTTCTAGAGTTGCTAGTTTATGCAAAAGATGGACACATAGACTCCATTTCACATGAGACCCATATATTCCAGGTCATTTTGTTTTTGTTTTTTTTTTCTTTTAACATATAGTTGCACAAATAAATTTTCCATGCCAAGTAATTTCTTTCTAATTTTAAAGTAAATTTTACAAGCCCCTAATTAAGTATTTGCCAAGAGTTTTAAAGTCATTTTTCAAAAAATCAAACACCTATCAAGAGCTTGCTTCTGGTTCAGTTGATACAGGTGACCCTAATTTCAGTCATAGGATCAATGGATTTATAAAACAGGTGCCAAAGAGGTTTTTCTGAATCTCAGGCTGCTTTGGAACTGGAAGTGGGAAGAGTCAGATTTTCCTCATTACTGCTTATTCCCAAGATCTGTTGGAGTGGAACCTCCGAATTTATGATCAGGAAAGGTACTGGAAACGTGTTATGGCACCTCTGAGAGGCAGCATTTCTGTTTTCAGATGACAGACCTTAAATTATGAGCCATTTCTGGTAGACACAAACCCATGATATTATCCTGTAGCAAGCATCTACGTCATGCAAAACTCTTGAACTCCAATAGCTTCTGAAAGCATAGACTTTTCTATTTTTAAAAAATAAAATATAGTGGGTTTTTTTCTAATTTACTTCAGACAAATGAAACAAACAAATCTAGGCTTTATTCCAAGAATATCAAGAGACACTCAACCCCAGTAAGATTCCTTGATTGCCAGTAAGGAAAAAGGCATATTTCTCATCAATTGGCTGTTGTTTTTCTAGCAGTGTGAGTAGTCCTGGTAGTTTTAGCTTCCTCTGAACGTCTCAGTCATTCCAGGAAAGTTAACAGTAGGGATCATTCTTTTGCCCCTGTTCTCAGTGCCCCAAACTGCCCAGGCTTTCTTGTGCCTTAAATTGTTATGTGGTGCCTTGGTAATTCAAGTTATAACCATGGAGTGATCACTCCTGCTTTAGAGATTTATTCCTCTGAGCTATTTACATCTTGGATTTATTAAAGGGCTGGGAACAGCCTGATTCCAGCTGCTACTGCTCACGTTCACAAATTGTTTATTTTCTACTATGCTTTCCTGTTTAGGATTCTTGGCCATTTGTTGTACTGAAGGACAGGTCTTTGTATCTTGGCCACCCATGAAGTTATTCCCTGTTTTTTCCCTTGAATAAAATTGGTCTGACTAAAGTATTGCCATTTGTTTCTATTTCTCCCAGAGGAAGCCTATTTTTGTTGTTTAGTTTTTTTATTTTATTTGATGCTTCCCAAACCTGATATATACCTTTTAATTTCTCTTAATTTCCAACTATAACCTTCTCTGTCTTTTTTATGTTCTATTTTGCGTAAGTAATTTTTTTATTAAATTTCACCAGTTCTGTGCATGTTCTGTGGAATTTCAAAAGGAGCTAATGTACCAAAAGAGTAGAAATGTCACCTTCCTCCAAAAGTAAATGACTGTTCCTGTTGTTGCTGCTCTATTTGACATTTTTGGCAGTGACATAGTTAACATTACTGATAAAAAAGGGAGGATTTGGATGATCATGGCCATGTTATCCCTTATCATGTGTTCTTAATACAGAAGTGATGAGGTCCACAGTGCCTAAACCTAGGAAATGGACTTCTGAGAAATGTAGTCTTGCATATAATGTTGTGCTCCCAACTGAGAAAATGTAACTGCTCTGTGCTGAAAAGTGGGCAACCTACTGTGTGTCTGAGACAGGCAGTGCAGCAGCAGTAAATTCCATCATGCCTAGTGTGTGACCACATTTATAGATTCTCATACTTTATCATATATTCTAAACCAATATTTGCCTTGTCTCTGAGGAAAGACTTCAAAGAAAAATAAAAGCAACAAAGCAAAACAAAGAAATTAGTCAGAATATTCTAAGATTTAACATGCTTTTCTTCTTTCATTTTTCCCCCTCGTTCCTTTTGGTCTATCTCTACTTGTGGCAAGCATGACTGATCTCTTTTAATAAAGGCATTTTGCTCAGTATAGGCAGATGATTTAAACTGAGACCATTGGGGAATTCTTAGTCCTAAAATGACTGTGGATCATCACAGCTTACTGTAATGTAGAAGGAAAGAAAGTCCTAATCAGCATTGCTGTTAATGTTTGTGGCAGTGAACTGCGAATTCTTGGAGCATCTTTTCCTACAGACTTGAAACTGGCTGATGGCCATTTCTGGAAAACAATTTGAATTTAACTTGCCAACAGGGGATTTTGTTTCCCCCTTTCTTGTTTTGTAACATATATTTGAATTATTTGGAGTAGAAATTAAACTTAAAACCACTACACCATAATGATTATAAATGCTAAAACATCAGCAGATTTAGTATGTGAATGTGTTTTAAAATAATATTAGATTATTCTTTTGGAGTTACAAACTCAGAAATACAGCAGTAATGCAGATAACAGTGAGAGTTTAGTTCTGCTCATTGAAAAATGAGTCTTGTGCATTTGTATGATGTTTTCACCAGCACTCCTTCAGATGCCCAATAATTATAGAACTTAGAGGCTGATTTCAGTGATGTTAAACAAAGAGACAGTCTTTAAAAGTTCCTGCTAGTATAAAGGTAAACAAGACCCACATTATTCCTCTATAGGAAAAGTGCTCTATTTGGTGTTCTAACAAAATCAGTGTCACTCTCCTAGGCACATGTTCATCTTGAAGTGAAGAAAAAGGTAAACTGCTTCTAGTCCAACAAATAAAGAGAGAATTCAGAGTACTGACAGAGAGAGAAGATAGGTTTGAAGAGATGCTCTGAATATGGAAAATAGAGAGCCACTGAAAAATGTAAGATGTCTGTAAGAAAAGAGACATCATTGGTCCTACTGCTAATTGAATAACTCTATTCCTTCCTTTTTTTTTTTTCCATTAATGAAAACCATGTTTGCATAAGTCCACTCACTTGTTTTGGCTATAACTAACTACCAAATGGACTCAGTAAGTACACTTCAACCGTTCTAGACAAAACCAGTTTGAGACTCCCTTCAGATGTTCTTTAAAATCTATCTACTAAGTAGAAAAATTGAACAATCAATAGTGATAGACACCATGATCAAGTAAAATCTACTTTAGTGACCCATGGAGAGATTTCTTATTAACAGTGTCTGTTATGAGCCATGTGTGTCTAGGAGGGTACACAAAGTCCAATAGGGACTTTGACATTATGTGTGGGGTTTGGAAATGTATTGGATGCCAGTACTTACAGATTATAGTTAAATGTATGCACTGGAGCTTTTTAAAGCATCATGGAAAAATAAATTAAACAATTGTCTGGCTCCCATGAAAGTGAATGTCAACTGATCATCCAAATTCCCCAAGCAACTTTGAAAACATCAAATCCATTTCTATTTACAAAAAATTACAATGATATCTAGAAAGTACAACTGTTTGAATTCCAGTAGCACATGGGCCTAAACAGAGCAGAATTTAAGTACGGAACAAGTATGATTTTTGTTTTTAGAAAACAGAAGGAATTTTTATTTCATTTAAATGTCAGAGGAAAAACAGTTTTGAAGTATATTGACGCTGTCATAAATTAGGACCAGGAACCAGGCAAGTAATTCATTATATATTTACATTTTCATCCTAATTCAAACTACAAGAATCGTACATATAATGAAAAAGAAAACAACCAGAACCCAGTCACTCTTTTCATTAAAAGCCTGAGTCATGTTTTCTGGCTTAGTACAGATTTCCTGCAGCTATTTCTCACTGGTTTCACATACAGTTTTCCTTGAGTCATCTGCCAAGCTGCTGAGAGCTCTGGAGTCAGTTTTGCAGTAAATTCTAATCAGAACCATGTCAAGGACTGAATCTCTTGCACTTCCCTTTCCTTGCATTAATGGGGGAAAAGAAGTGGTTCATGGTTAGTCTGTGAAAGGTACAAGATTCCACAGGCTAATTTCATTACAGTCTGTCTCAGCCTGGTGCCACTTTTCCTTCAGAGTTTTCCTCTGACTACTAAACCCAAAGCAGTAAAGCTTACTTCTTTTTGCCTTTCCCTTTTCCTTATTTCAGCCTTCACTCTTCTTTCTCACAGGGGAGACGCTTATGGAATGAAGGAAAATATATTTTCTTTTTTCATATACAGAAAGTCTGGCATCCAGACTTTTAGTTGATCTGGGACAGTGAAAGAAAAACTAAAATTAGACGTTAAAAAAAAATCTCAAGAGATATTTTAAGGTAAACAGAAAAGGAGTGTGAAATGGGGAAATATGGCAGTGAAATATTAGAACTGAAAATGGGAAATGAAAGGTTGATGGAAGACATGAAAAGACATGAAACAGTATTTAAATGTGAGAGAAGAAAGGAATATGAAGAAAAGGCAAAATCTGGAGGAAGAAGAGACAAAGAGGTTTAATGGATCATGTTATTTAATCAAACAGTCATTCCAAACATTCTTGGAAGCTGCTGGAGAACACAGCATTTGTTTCATAATGCTGCATGGGTCTGAGCCCCAGTGAAATATCAGGTATTCAAGTGGCAGCAAGAGTTTAGATGTGCAACAAGGAAACAGAAAAGAGAAGGCGTTATAATAGTTCTGAACTATTTTTTGTCAAGCAGCATTCTGGGAGAAACAAGTAAAAGGTTAAAGAATTTAGTATCCTCTTATACTGGAAAATTCTTGTACATAGTCTCCAGCTCTCTGAAAACCCCAGATGAGACTGAGGGAAATATGTTCCATCTTATCAAAAGAAAAAAATTTAACAGTGGTTTGAAGGGCTTGAAGTAGAATTCAGGTGTAATGAGAAAAATGGGTTGTGGGGAAAAGAAGAAAAGAAAGAAGAAAAGAAAAAATAAAAGAATTTAATGCATTTTTAATAAGAAAAATGAAAGATGAGAAAAATTCAGTGTTTTATTTTAGCACATAATATATATGGAAGTGGATGGAACCATCAAAGCATAGTATCTTGAAGAACTAATTCAAAAAAGGCCTTGGAGAATTTGAAATTTTATAAACAGCTATTCAGCATTACTGGAAGCTGAGAAAAGTCTCTAAAACCACAAATAGCTAAAAGGAGGAGCCATACACAGGCTAGAGATTAGCACAGATATAACAGCAGAAATGAGGAAACAGTATAAATTCATATTTGGTTTATTGCATGTAAGATTTGGTGCCAAATAGTTACAATAAAATGCAGAATGTTTAAATGTGGTATATAAACTTGAGAAGTTGAGAATGTGAGGCAACATTTACTATGTTCTTTTTTGTATGTAGTAAATTACAATTCTGCAGTCCTAGCAGAGCACATGCAGTCACTTCTCAAAATATTTTAGTACTTCTATATGCTCAGTATTGTGCATAATTGCATCAGTGAAAAGAATTACACATATATTTGCTAATAAAGCAAAGGCCACTACTACTCCAAGACATATAAAAGAAATGTTGTCAACCTAATACTAATGGCACAGTCCCATTTAAGGGTCTGTATCTATCCATCAATGTATCAGCAGTGATTTCTATTAAATTGGTATTTTGCACTTTGCACTCAGTCAGGGCAAGCAGCAGAGCAGGACAGCTCTGGAGAGGATTGTGAAGTTTTCCTTCAACTCTCCTCTGCTGAGAGCCTGCCTCGTGCCTGGCTCTGTGCTTCCCTGCTCAGGTGGCACAGAAAGGAGGAATCAGGATTTTGATGCTCAATGTTGCAGGAAAGGTCTTTCCTCCCAGTTCCTAACCTTAGAGTTTTCTGGAGGAATCTGGGGGTGTTTTGCTGTAAAGCAGTGTAGGACAGAGAACCATCTAAAATTATCCTGAGTTGCATTGCAATTATTCTGAAAAGTATGTCAGGAGTCATTCCACTGAACACTCTTATCAGAACTGAAGTGAAAAAGTAAAACCAAACAATGTGAACTTACTTTAGTGACTTTAAAATGGATTCTGGGGTTTCTACTTATGCAGGGCAGTCTGCTAAGTACTGAAAGTTCAAAGATGTTGAAAGCAAAGTACAGCTCAGCAACAAAATGGGACAGCTTGCATAAGATATTTTTGCAGAAGAGCAAGCAAAAGCATCTCAAATCTAATCAACTTTAATTTCTCTTCTTTTTTTCCATTATTTTCCCCACCTGTATTAAAAAAAAAGAGAACTTTACATCCACCCAGAAAAGAACACAAAATTCCAAAATTAGAGACATTAAGGGTTTTCTAGCAGCACTCAGATTTTAGCTAAATTGATGAGAATACCTATTCTAGCTTTTGCTTGAGGAGCAAGAACACAATACTAAGAACATGACTCAGTAAGGAGCAGCACAGTGACCCAGAAGCTGTAGGTTGTTAAGTGCTTATAATGCTCTCCTACAAGGCATAAAGTACCAGAAATACAATGGCTGCAGTGAAGGGAAGGAGTTGGAGCCACATTAATGAGTTTCTCCATAAATAAAAAATGAATTTTCACACAGATCAAGCAGTTTCTTGAATTTCATATGGCTGTTTCTGTCTTGACCAGATGGACTTGGCCTTTTAAGAATCTCTTTTATACATGCATATTCTTATTTTTCCCAGCCTTTCAAGGAAATTCATATTAAGAAATACCTGAAAATATTAGCTGGGATGCAAGAGAACAATTTAGCCAGAGGGAAATAAATTCAAAGAGGGTGTCTGGAGCATCAGAAAGTTAATCAAACTTTCACTCTGAAGATTTCAAAGCTTTTAACTTTATCTACTGTGGCAACCATATTTGTGATGGCTTTTAGAGTTTTGACCTCAGTTTGCTTTTTCTGTAGCTTTTCTAGGTTATGGGTAATGGTGGGGGTTGTCTCCTTTGCAATACATTCTTAGGTCCCTCTTGGAAATAATATTCCATGTACCCAGTGTGTAAAATTTCATCTGACAAAATCAATTCTCTGTAATTATTGCAGAAAACGCTGCAGCTATAACTCGCTGATTGTGCCTTCTGCTCTCACCTGCCAAGCCACATTACACTGGTGCCTGTTGCCACTCCAAAAGAACCCAAGGGAAAAAATTTTTGGAGCCTAATCAACAAATCTGTGTGACTAGACACAGGTAAGGATTGAACGTGGTGTTTAAATACGCAAGAGAAAGTGCTGCTTTCATAATATTGGCTTGATCCCCATTGCAAGTAGGATTAAAATTTTGATTCTGTGGCTTTCATTACTTTCAAGGATTTGTCTGAGATTATTAACATAATTTTACTCCTATGTAAATTACAGAAAAAGTGTAATATGCCAGATACTCTGTAATTATTCCTCCACATTCACAATAAAGTACAGTTGAACATATGGCAGACATGGTTAACTGTACTTTATGCTAATCTCTGCATACTATTAACTCACCTAATTAACTATACCTGGTATACTACACACTGCCTTGTAGCAGAAAATCAGGGAGGAATCCTCTGGATGAAGCACTAAATGCCTAAGAGAAGAGGAAAATCAATATTACACTCTATTATGACTTCCCTTCTTTCCACCTAACTGTTTCTTTATTTTCAAACACCTATTCTTTCTTCAGTGGCCGAGACAAAGGAAATTTCAACTAGACCTGGCCTTTTTTTATCAATAGAATACTGTCAGCTCCTCTAGTAATCATTGGAGAATGCTCAGAAAAAACAAAGGTTGAAGTAGTTAAACATTCTTAGCAGAAGTTTCACTTCTAGTAAGGAAACCACAATCAATTCCAATTGATTTCTACATTTAATCAGACCAAATAACTGAATTTTTCTAATGGTAAGTCTGGTTTTGAACTAGATTCAAATCTTAACTTGTAAATTTATTATAGGAAATCATCAAATTCAAAATATATGGTTATTCAAAATGTCTACTTACTTAGATGTCAGAGATTATTAAGAAGCAAAAATTTGGCAAAAGAATATACCTCATTTATTTGAATATAGATAAAGGTCAAATAAATTATTCATAGTCTAAAAATTCTTTGTATGGTTACCAATACACAAATAGCAAATAGTACCCAACTGTCCTTCAGGAGCAGGGTACAGTCTGTTGCAAGGATCAAAGTAGGCTCCATGGATAACTACATGCCTGCTGACCACTTCCAAAAGCCTTGCAGAAAAAACTATCTAAAAAGCAGTGATGGACAAGCTGGGGAAGAGATGTCCTGACTGACAGAGGTGGAAAAGCAGCTTTAGACCTGGGGGGGCCCAAGGCAGTGTGGCCCATGTGCACAAGTGCTCCTGGCTCGAGCTGCCCCTTGAATCGTGGTGTGGTTAGGGGGGAAAGCCCTCTTTTTGGCAGCCTCCTGCACATGATGCTGGTTTAAATTCTTGGCAGCAAGTTCAGAGCCCACCTTGAATGTGTTTGTGGTCTCATCAAGTATATGTTACTGTTCTCATTAATTTTATTTTCTCAAGTCTCCAAGCTTAACCTTTATCTAGAGACTGTTACAGAAGCACTATTTTTGAAGTAGCAAGGAGGTTCTTAGCCAGAGAGAGCAATCACAGACCTCTGTCTATTGACAAAATATATCTGTGGAGTTGCTGTTTGCTGGTGTCTGACCTCCCACAGTAACAGTCACACCCCCTAGGGCACTCCTGACAAGTCAATGATCAATATACCTGTGCAATTAAAGGAGCAGGTATTGCTTTTACCATTTCCTCCAGCCAACATCTATTGCTTCAGTCTTGTCTAGAGGATGACTTTCCATCTTGTACTAAAACACAGGGCAGTGTTGGACCCTTTGGCCAATTCACCAACACAATTTCCTTGGGAAAGCTTAGATAAAATACCAAGCATTATAGAAACCAGGCTGGCAAAACATCCTGGGGGAAAAAAAAAAAAAAGGCAAGAAAAGGCACTTTTTTTTTTCTTGTTTGAGTTTTTTGGTTGGGTTTGGTTTTTCTATTGGCAATGCTTACACTTCAGACTTCTGCCATGGNGAAAAAAACCTGGGGGAAAAAAAAAAAAAAGGCAAGAAAAGGCACTTTTTTTTTTCTTGTTTGAGTTTTTTGGTTGGGTTTGGTTTTTCTATTGGCAATGCTTACACTTCAGACTTCTGCCATGGAGTTCCAATTTTCACAACAGAGTGATTGGCTACAGAAACCCCTCGAGTAACACAGGGTTTGTGTGCTTGCTGTATAACAGCCACAGCCTCATGGAAACCTCATGCTACCAAGATACAGCATTGTTTGATTTAACAAACAGCTTTTCTTCCCTTTGTTGTCTGTGTGCTGAATGTGCTTGCTTCTTCATGTACTTTATGCTGCTGCTCTAGAGGGTTATGACTTAATTAAATGTCTCTTCCTTTTTTGTTAAGGTTTTATTTCAGGATTTTTAAAAGAAAAAATAAAATAAATAAAGGCAGTCAAGTGCTTGCCTCTGATTCACTTTTATCCCTCTCATTTACAATCTGAGGAAAAATGAGCACACTGGATACCACCTAGTGAGTGGCTGACAACTAAAGATGAGCAAAAACTAATACTTTGTTATTATCTAGCCTAGAGAAAAGTTTACAGGATAACCAGCTATTGACCTTTTCAAGTAAACATATTTAAGAATTCAGTGGTTGTGGGGAGCTTAGACAAGACACAGCATGATCCCTTCAGAAAAAAATGTCCAAATGCTTGTACTTGAAGTTTAAGTGTATCACTGAAACAATTCTTCTTTTTTACAGTTTGTCTAACATTTCAGACAAAAGCAATGAAGCTGAGGTTCCATTTTCACGTTATATATATTATAAACCAGGTGTACAGTTTGAACATTTCTCAAATGCCAGGGTCCACTTTAAACACTAACCCTTCACTCTCTAAACTTGCAGAAATGATGCTGGAGTGCTATCTGAAAGTATACACTAGTGAGGAAATTATGATTGCTTTGAAGTATAACACCAACAGACCTCACCAGTCTCCTTCCTTCCATTCACTCTGTATTTCTTTCTTTTCTTTCTTTCTCTCCCTATATATTTCTTTTATTTTCTAAATTGTTTTTTACTTGTTCTCTTTGTCATCTGCTTTTCTTTTTCTTTATGTCCCTTTCTCTCATTTATTTCTTTTGTAAAAGGAGGAGTATTTCCAAATTAGCTCGTTTAGATTAAGTTTCCATTAAATTGACTATAGACAGGATTAAAGTAGGGTTGGTTTTTTTTTACAAAGTGAAAAAAAAGAAAAGAAAAAAAGGAGAGTGTAGTTGTCAATTGCTGCCCATTTGCCATGGTGAGTTGTTTGGCACATGTTGATTTAGAGAGAACAAGGGCTTGTTTTCTGACATGAGTAATAAGAACAGATGAGCTTTTGAAGGTTGCTGCTTCCCTTAAGTCTTCAGGAAAAAAAATATGGTTGAAAATTCATACAAATCTCATTAACTGTGAATAACTTTGCTTTAAATAGACATCCATCAGTTGCCTTGAAATTTTTCCATACCTTCCTATTCAAGTTGTAAACATACATCCAAATTAAGGATACCTACATTTTTTTAAATTCTGTCTAGAATGTTACACTTTGATTGTTCTCTTGACTTCCTGAGGATAGCAGCACAGACTGAGATGTTTTCTGTCTGATTGCATTTACTTTACATGTTCTGGTACTCCTTATTCCTGCAGGTTGGGGTTTGGTTATTTGGGTGTCTTTTGTTTTAAAAATAAACAAGCTACCTTGTTTATTTTTATGCTAGCTACACTGTAGTGTATCATCCCTAGTTAATGTTTGCAAGCTGAACCATACATGTGTCACAAATCCTGACAGTAAATAATTAAAGTATTTAAATAAACGTGTGTTTGTATGGTAGTTTTGTGGTTGTACAAATTTGTAGAGCAAGATCTTGTACTGATCTATAATTATAACTGCCACTGACTAGCATGATCCTTACTGAGTCAGATTAATTTACACATTAAGCAGCCATCTGTAGAAATTTTCATAGTACCTTGTTTGCAATGCCAGGGCTCACATGGGGATTTAAAAACTAACTTGGCCTCTAGGGATTTTTTTTAGCCCTGCTATTGGATACATTTGCTGTGAACACATTTTTCTAGGCACTGACACCTTGTACCCTTTGTCACTGTTTTATATCAGCAGAGGCTTTTTAATATTTTGCATATATAATAACATAGAAATTGGTAATCTAAGAACAGTATTTTATATATACATATATGTATATTTATATTTTTTAAAGTCCTTGACTCTGTGTTAAAAATCTTTGCAATACTTCTGAACCAGAACAGATTTGCCATCATCTGTAGTCATAAAAGATAAAAACACAACATATTTTGGCTACAGTAAGAAACATATTGCAAGCATGTTGATGCTAATTCTCTAAAAAAAGGATAATAACTGCAATATACTGTGTAAAAGTCTTCTTATGCATGGATGTTTTGCAAGTAAGCACAACTTGCATGCTATAAAGGGGATATAGCAAAACTTATTTTACCTGATACAAAAATAAATTGTAAGAAGTATAAATACAGTTTGCAAACCCAGTTTTCAGAGATGAACACTGCATTCTTCAGTTGTACTCAATCAAATGGGTAAATAAAAAAGAGCTGCTGGAGTTAGAAAACCATAGAATCACAGGATATGCTGAGTTGGAAGAGACTCTGGGGATGTTGAGCCCAGCTCCTGGCCCTGCACAGCACAGCCCCACGAGTCACACCCTGTGCCTGAAAGCACTGTCCAAACACTGCTTGAGTCGGGCTGGTGCTGTGAGTGCTGCCCTGGGGAGCTGTTCAGTGCCCAGACACCCTCTGGGGGAAGAGCCTTCTTCTAACATCTAACCTAAACCTCCTCTGACACAACTTCAGGCCATTCCCTCAGGTCCTGTCACTGTCACCACAGAGAGAGATCAGTGCCTGCCCCTCCTCTCAGCATTAAAGTTGTAGCTGCAGTGAGGTCTCCCCTCAGTCTCCTCCAGGCTGAACAGACCCAGTACCCTCAGCCACTCCTCACATGGTTTCTCTTCCAGACACTTCACTGTATTCACTGCCCTCCTTTGGGCACTCTCTAACAGCTTAATGTCCTTTTTATACTGTGGAGCCCAAAACTGCCCTCAGCCCTCGAGTTGAGGCTGATCCAGCCCAGAGCAAGCGGGACAGTCCCCTCCCTTGCCCAGCTGGTGATTCTGTGCCTGATGTCCCCCAGGTTGCCACTGCTGGCTCAACTTGCCATTGATCAGGACCCCCAGGTTCCCTTCCACAGCTGCTCTCCAGCCTCTCATCCCCCAGTCTACACAGGGTCACCCAGGTGCCAAATCTGGCACTTGCCCTTGTTAAAATTCATACAGTTGGTGACTGCCCATCTCTAATTTGTCAAGGTGTCTCTGCAGAGCCTCCCTTCCTTCGAGAGAGTCAACAGCTCTTCCCAATTTAGTGTCACAGGCAAACTTCTTATTCCTTTGAGTTCTGCATCCAAGTCATTAATGAGGATGCTGCCCTGGTTATTCAGCTGTGTGCTGGATATTTTGTCCAGAAGGATACTGTGAGAGATGGTATCACAAGATTTGCTGAAGTTCAAAATGATAACTACTGTAATTTCTATCATCAACATGCCCTGTAATGGTGAGCAAATCAATTTATTGCTCTGTTATGCTTTTCCTTTCTCACTTTGTCCATTTTACCTGTTTGGACCACCAGTGTTTTCAGACAGCAAAGAGTCTTCTAGCTCAGCTAAAGCACCTACCACCAAGGGGATTCAACCCACAGGGGGGCTCTGAGCATTATTGTAACACTAGTAAAAATAACTGTAATGAAACAGCAAAAGCACAATCATCTGCCAAATTCAGTCACAAAAAATGGGCTCTCTAATATGTAGAGAGCGTTCTACTATGCAATAAAATATTCATGATGCTGAGACCAAGAAAGTCATGGATATTCATGGAATAGATCCAACAATAATAGATTAAGTCATTTTCCATGACTTAGAACAGGGCTTTTAAACAGAGGTAGAATGATTTAGGGTAAACCTATAATATTTAAAATGTTCTATGGCAAAACTGAATACACTATGCCCACTTTCTGACTCAACAGCATGTGAAAAAATGGTAGCAGGAGTCCATCCAAGTTAATTAAATCTGATTTACAAATAAACTGGAAGAAATCAAGGCAGTTTGTATACACATGCACACACAGGAGAACTTAATGCCAGTGAATAATTGTCTAGCTGTTGTTAGTATTTCCAAAAAATATCAGCTAATCACAGGCCCAAGGACAGTAATAGAGGTCCCAGTTACTGCAGTGAGTGGGAGGAACAGACCAAATCAACCAGAAGCTTTTTCCCAGCCACTGGTGGTCAGATGAAGATTTTTAGGAAAAAGAGCAGGCCAAATGGACTACCCCTACACAATGGCTTTCTAGGTTGTAATTCATTGGTTTTGGTCTTTCTGAGTCTCCCACCCAACATGCTTAAGGGAAACAGCAGGGATTGTCTTTGAAATAATTCACATCCCATTCTGAATTAATTTTAATCTTGCTGTCTCCAGCAGCCTGTCTTAGTGAGATCCACAATTGCAAACCTTGTGAAAAAGTACTCTCTGTTGATTTATTTTGCTTGTTTTAAATCTATCATCTGATCAGTTAATTAAAATACTGTAATTTTTATTTAATTAGAAATATTGAATAATATTATTTCCTACTCATATTCTCACCGTATCTATGGTTGTATGGGCATCTCAATCTTATTTTACACAGCAAATTCTAAAATTATTTTTTATGATTTTCTCCTCATACTGAGACCAACCCAGCCCTTCAATAATTCTTTTCTTTAACCAAGCCATCTTCCACACATGTTTTTATGCAGACAGCATGGCCAAAACAGCACACAGTATTTGAGAGGAGTGAGACCTGTAAAATGCCATGACTATCTTTTCTGGTTTGTTGCCTTCCAATTCCTAACCTTCCAATAATTCTTAACATAATGTTTTTCTTTTGGAGTGCTCATGAGTACAGCTCTGAAATTCTTGATAGACCATCCACAACATTGTCCACTTCAGACACTTTCATTCCTCCAAGAATTCCATGCTCTGCCAGTAGTCAGTTTTCAGTACATTTTCTGAATGATATTATCAGGAAAACACTTTTTGCATCACTATTCATGCACCTTTCCAGATCATGTAAAAATGTGTTGAATAACTCATGTTCCAGTGCCAGTCCCTAGAGGATCCACTTAGAAAACTCTCTGTTATTAAAGCACTCCTGCACCTCACTTCTCCCCTTTGAACCAGTATATGAAAACATTCCTTTCTATTCCATAGCACCTTATTTTCTTTGGGAAGCTCTTGTGAGAGAACTGTTGTGAAGAGAATAAGCAGGCCATTCCTTTTTCTTACTGATTCTCAATTAATTCTGCCTGGTTACATAAAGCAGGACTTTCTCTATTGGTCTTCCTAGATCTACTATGTGTTATTTGCTTTGGCACAAAAAATCAGATATAGCTAACAAATCCATAGTTGTACAAGTCACACCTGGAACCTGGATACTGACAAGAGCACTGATTTAAGCAGCAGGTTAGGCACCACAGTTTACTGTGCAGCTATTTCATATTTGTAGCCCTTTAAAACTCAGAAAGAACATCTGGAAATGTGCTATCATTTGCTTCAATGGTTTGATCTTAAAGTTCTTCTTCACATGCTTCCCTCTGAGGCTTGACCTCTCCTTACTGTTCTTTATTGCCCCATTTCCTTGGGTTCCATTTTTATTTCGGTCTCGTGTAAGTCTGGTATACATTCCATAAAATTTTATTTGTATTAATATTAATCATGACAATATTTAGCTTTTGTTACTTGATTTCTAAGAAATTCTACTATGCAGAAATTCCTTTACTCTACAGTCTTCCCGGGTTAATTTTATCAAGATTTGTTTCAATCTTATTTTTTTTTCCTTTTAGTGATGTGTACTTTACTGTCAGCTCCTTCATGCCAAAAACTATGAAATAAAGTTGGTGAACAAAAAAGGCATCTTGCAATACAACTTATGTTGAGAATTATGACCTGTTAATGTCATGAAACCTTCAGAACTCTGCTTGATAATTATAAATTGATACCACAAAAGCACATTATCAGGGAGCATAGTGATGGTTAATGCACTCTCACCTGTATTTTGCATATTATGGGCACTGTTGATTCTTTGCCTCTTGTACAGTTCCCTCCATGCCTTAGCATCCTGGTTGTAACCAAACAATTTTGGGGTTTTTTTTGGCTTGGACTAATCCTACTCAAAATCTCAGCAGGATCTTTGAGAAAAATCTCCCAATTAGATGGAGCAGGGTGTTTGTGGAATTTTCGTCTCATCAAGACTGATATCAAAACTTACAGTGGATGTGCTAGGATCACATAAAATTTTTTTCAATATTCAATTTATTCCAAGGCATTTGGCCATATTACTCTTTTGTTGGACGAGATGATGACTGTGCATGTTAAATATGGTGCTCTTTTAGGAACAGACTGGGTCTAAGCAAAGAAACTACAGTTCATAAGGACAACGTGTGCTAGTTATGATAATAAAAATCGATTAGATGATTAGGACATTAGTATAGTATGGTATGGTATAGTATAGTATAGTATAGTATAGTATAGTATAGTATAGTATAGTATAGTATAGTATAGTATAGTATAGTATAGTATAGTATAGTATAGTATAGTATAGTATAGTATAGTATAGTATAGTATAGTATATCTCCTTTGGAAATAAAAATCTAATATGAAAATTAAGCCTGGTCATAGGAAATGCAGTGTGAAATTCTGCCCGTGGTAACAAAAACAATTGGTTGGCAAAGGAGAGCTTTGTTTCAATTCAAAGAAATTTGGGAGTAAAGCTCAGAGACTATATAAAAATTCTAATTGAAATCTTTTTGCCCAAGTCCATGAATTAAGACAGAATATAAGGGAGCATATGCAATATTACCTTTCCTTCAAGGGAGGAGCTATGAACCAAGAACTACAATAGCCCTATGAATAGGGAACAGAGGAAAACTCAATATATGACCTGACAAGACCTATTTTCTCAACAGTCAGTGTGGTATTCCAGTATATGTAATTCTACATAACTTGGGAAGGTGAAACCCTCTTGCAACATGTGCACAAATAAGTTTAACACACAAAACTGTACTTTGTCATTACAAGACTGACAATTACCATCACACTTTGAACACAATTTCCAAAACTTCCACACTAATTCCAGCTACAGGAATAATAACACTACAGGGTATTCCTGCTGTATGATCATTCTATTCTGCACTGCTGGTCTGCTATCCCCTCTGTGATGATTTCAAAATATTCATGTACGTGCTCTAATCATGTATTTCTACACTTGAACAAGAGAATGTTAATAAAAATGTGCATAGCAACACGAAAACCTTAATAGTTGCCTGGAGAGTTAAGGAACACATTTCCAAATGTACATTACCCTTTGCTTAGGCTGCTTTCCTAAAATACAACTTGTCACACAGATTTAGAGGAGCCATAATTTCCAAGACCTTCTTCTAGCATATGGAATAACAACCTACACAGTTCCCAGTCCAAAGCTATCAACAGTTTAGTCTCAGATTTCTCAGAAGAAATAGATTGTGGCAGGATCAAGCGATTGACCAAGGACCTAAACAGGATTTAAGTTCATCTAAAATCACAGCCCCCAAGGCCTGTACTCCAACTCACCTTATCTAAGAAATACCTAAAATTTGCTATGTGCTTCCCTAGGGCATTGCATCAAAGCCTGCCTTCCAGATCTCAGTGCTGTGCACCAGGAATGAGAGCCAGAGTTGGGTGCCTCAGCCACAGAAGGAGGGTGGACAGCACCTGTGCAGAGAGAGACCTGCAGGCAGCACAGAACCTGCCAGGCAAAGCCAGGATTCCAGTGAGTTCAGGTGATGCTGGGATGTTTTGCTGAGGGTTTTGCATTTTGCAGTTTTGCTATTTTGCACCCAACATCTTGGCTTTGCTGAGAGTAACCTTTCTTTCAATCTGATCTAAACAAGTCTCTGCTCACTAAAATAATGGAAAACTCAAAATCAAGTGTGCACAAGTATGACCCCAAAAAAATTACTTAAATACAGAACAGCAGAGTTTATAGTGTTGCCTATATTGAGCATGGCCAAGAGCAAGGAGATATTGCAGATGCAGATGAGGTATCCTCTATCTGGTGGAAAATTAGCAAGATTAGAAAGGTCACTTCTGGGCTCCTTTGCCTGGCAAATATCTTTCATGTGATAATATTTGAAATCATGATTTCAGGATTATGAACCACCTCATTAGCCAGTAACCATTACTTTTACTGGAAAGTTAAAATATAGGGAATGTTTGAAGAGTAAAACTAGAAAAGGTGGTCCTAATCTAGGTCAATTGGGAAGACAAACTAAAATTTAAAAATCTGTACAGTCTGTAAACCAGATGGCTCAGAGGGGGATTTAATTGTAATATATAAAATCTAATATGCTGCAGACACAGTCAATCCAGGTTACTATTTTTCCCCTAAAACAAATATTGCAGTAAGAGGACATACTGTAAATTGAAATTACAGGAGAACTCTAAGACACAGGGAAGCAATTTTTTCCTTAACTAAAAAATATTCTGCAAGACAAATACACAAAAAAACCCAACTGCAGACTTCTAGAAATAATCAAATGTTATTATAAGGGAAAGCTGGGGTAGAAAAGTATGCCTAAATTTGTCAGCTGTTTTGCATTAAATCCAAGTTTTTAAGCCATTATATTTTTTCATACTGTGCACGCACATAAACAGGGAAGTTCAATTGTGTGACAGTTTGGAGATTCTATAAAGAATTGCAAGAAAAGGGAAAATATAAAAGGTTGTCTGAGAGAGATGATATTTATTTATTTTCTGTAATAAAATTTATTTGAGGAACCTAAGAATATGGTTACATGGAAATGTGCAGACAGCCACAACCTTGCTCAGCCTGTTCTCTAAGCTAGCTGGGAATGTGCCAGGTTTGGTCCAGCACTGTATAACCATCCAGTGTGCTTGAGGTAAAAAGTTCTGCTGTAAGATCTGTCTGCATCCATCTTTGTAGATATGCCCTAAGTGAAAAAATAATAAAATTTCCAGTTTGAATATACGCTGAAAAATTCCTAGAGCTTGGCAGCTAAACTCTCCAAGGATTCCTCAGCATTAAACAAGTGCTATTCTTGGGCTGAGCAGGATTCACTGCAATTTTCCCTGCATCTACAGCAGTAAAACACACCTGTGGGGAGCCTGTGGCCTGGTGCCTGTGCTGGGGGAAGGACAGGTGAGAGGTGCCAAAGGCAGCACGGTGGGGCTCTGCTGACTGCACTCGGCGTGGAGCCTGCAAAGGCCACCTCTGCGTACCACGGCACGGAAGACACTTGGCCAGCCTGCCCAGATCCGTGGGCCCCAGGGAGCTCAGTCCAGACTCTTGAGCATTTCTTTGCCACCAGAAGCAGGCTCTGAAACTTGCCCACAGCTGCTGGCTTTCTGCCCCTTGCCCCCTGCCAGGCAGGCAGTGACATTATCCTGCTCAAAGCTGTTCTCTGTGCTTAGGAGCAGGCACTGCTGCGGGGGATCCACGGACCTTACAGCCCCTGCCTGGCCTCCCTGGAGCTCCCGTGGCCCAGGACCCCTGTGAGACCCCCAGAGCCATCTGTCCCTGCCACAGCTGTGCCACAGCAGTGCCCTCCAGCCACGGGCACATATCCCAGGGAGATTCCTGCTGCCCAGGGCTGCAGCTGCCTCATCCTGCCTGCTGCCCAGCTGGGCCACTGGACCAGCCCAGGGACCCTGTGACCCCCTTGGCTGTTCAAATTTGAGTCCAAATCCCTTGCATGAGGATCTTGCCTGCAGTAGGGACTGAGCAAGGCTTTGTAGTGTTGCTAATGGGAGCTGCAGCCTTTCAGCACTTTCTGGTGTTCCTGGTGCACCCTGTCACTGAAGTGTGCACCTAGGTCACACCTGCTCATGGATTGCCCTGCAAATCCTTCAGCCAGTCCTAAGCAGTGAGCTTGGCTCAGCACAGAGCACCTGACAACAGCAGCATCGAGACCACAGGCACTACAGCCACAGATTTCCACCCAGCCTACAGCCAGCATTGTAGGGAAGAAGCACAGTGTTTAACCTTCTTTGACTTATATTGAATAAAGAAACATTAATAGAAAATAAATATCTCATTTTCAAGTATTTATCTCTGTTAATGTAATTTCTAAGAATCACAGTCGTTACCAGAAAGGAAAGGAAAAAAGACCAAACATTAAAGATTGTAAATCCTTTGTAATGTCATCCATCCGCTGCTGTTTATGAACATGAGGCTCCATTGAAATAAACTTATTTAAAGAAGAAGAGATCAGACAGTTGTTTCTTCTTCAAAACTTTATACGAAGGAAATGTTTTTCCAACTATTTAATTGACGGCAGTTTATTGTTAATTAGCAAATGTAGAAATTTAACAGAAGTTTCCATTTAATTATTTGTCCTAAATGTCTCATGGACTGTTGCCTGAGAAACAGCACGCATGGAAAAGCATTCAAGAAGAATCTGGAAGAAATGCACAAAGACCTAAGATTTTACTCGTGCTTCAGGCAGAAGGGATTGAGAAGCCCTGTTTTCAAGTCCATTTGTGGACACCAGCAAAAATTTTAAAATCTATTCAAGAAATGGTCTGCAATAATAATAGTGATACTTTCTAAAGAGTCACAAACTAAAATATGAACACATGTGAGGTGTAAAGGGTCTCAAATCAATCCTGTCAGACCTTTAGTCAAAGTACCTCTGTTCCCATTCCCATTGAATATTTTTAGCTGTGAAAAATGTCAAGCACCGTTTGCCATTAGCAGAAAGGGATTTTGAGTGAGTCCATATGCACAGGTGTTTAACTTTTTGCTTAGATGACTGCCCCTTGTCCATCAGGGGGATGAATCTATGGGTGTAGGTCTTGGCTGTCCTACTTGTGCAAACACAGCTGTGATGTGCCACACGGATGTGCATAGCAATCCAGATTTACCTAGCCTGGGTTCCTCTACCTGTGTTCCCTACTAGCTGCTTTGAGGCCTTCAGGGGCACCTAGCCAGTGGGAAATAATCAGATTAAGGAGCTTATGAGGAATTGAAGCCATCCAAATCCAGGCTGAAGTCTCATCACTACTACATCTGTAGAAGTGCAGCTCAGGAAATTCACTCTAGTTATTCGTTTTATTCCGCTATTTTCATCATTTCTGTGCTCTGTTTCATCCCCCAAATTGCCAATAATGCGTATCAATCACAAAGGCAGCATGGTAAATCACAGCAATGCAGCACAGATCAAGCCTTCAAATTTCAGCACATTCATTAGAAACCTTGACAGGATGTCATGCTGGTAAAGCCAGTAAGGTGGTGCTACTTGCAGCAACGTGGCTAATAAATGCACACATATCTTTTCCTGCAAGAGTGCTCAAAGTAATTAACAATAGCGATACAGGGAATGAGAAAGCAGAACTGAAAAATAGTGGGTATCAGCAACAAACCAGTCAAACATAAGGACAGCAGGGTACAGAAAATTCTTGGCTAGAAGACTCTTTCTTCATGGGGGATTTTAGCTGCTCATAAATCTGTTGGGAAACAGATATATCCGAGCATGCTGTGTCAAAGAGAGAATTTCATCATTTGCAAAAAAAGGCAAAACTGCCCGAGATCTAATTCTTACTGTGAGGATGGATTTGCCTGAGGATATGAAAATAAAGGAATGTGCTGGAGCCAAATTTCATAAGCTTTTTAAATTAAGTGTGGCAAATGATGGATCCATTGTAAAATACAAAGACAAATGAGAAAATTTATATTCAGACATCTAACCTAAGTTCTTGGTAATTTCAAAGTCCATATCAATGTTGTCATTGACTCCAGGGGATCCAGAATTTGATTTCTGATTAATAAAATGCATTGAAGATGCAGATGAGGGATAATAAAATCTCCCTCTTTTCTACAGCTCTTAATCAAAGAATCAACCCATGTGCCTTCACAAGAAAAGAACCTGAAGTTTGGTACAACATAAAATTCTACTGAAATTAGAAGGTAACTAGATTAGATTACTCTGTAACAACAGAGCAAAAGCTGTAAAAGAAAAGAATAAAAAAGAAATGTTTAGGGGCTGTGAGAACAAAAAAGATTTAAAGTGTTCCTAAAATTTCTAATGAGAAAGTCTTTTCAATAGAAAAGGAAGATTATGTTAATAACAATTCAGAATTATAACAGTGATGGACTATTATTTAAAAATATACCCTTAACAATAATAAAAATGAAAAAGAATGGAAGACAGTAAAGATAAATGTGAACAATTAACAAAAAGGGCTTCGTATTAATTGACTTTTACAAAAGAGCAGATAAGAGCAGGTTCCAGAGATTTGAACACAACTCAGTCAGCCCTTCTTAATCTTATTGTCCTCTGATATTAAGGGATTCTACAAACATGTTTTGTATCATTGACAAATATTTGCTGAAAAGCTACTGGAAGAAAGGAGGAAGTTTGTCTACAAGAAAATTGCAGGAAGCCTAGCAATTACCTTCTACTTAGATTAATCACTGAAGTTTTGGTCCTGGAAGTCATGGCTCAGTTTACTTATTCACAGGCAGGTTTACGTCTTTCTGAGGGCCAAAATTACCAAAAAACCGAACCAAACCAAACCTAAACAATAAAAAAAAAAAAAATTAAACAGTAAACAAATAAATAAATAAACATCTTATTCGGGCACAAATATTTGAGAGAATGACTGGAAAGAAACAAACCTGCCAGAGTATTTGATGCATGTTAGAATTGCTCAGTGTCTCAGTGTGTTAAATTTAGGTTCAAATAGATGATCAGGATTCAGTTGTAAAAAAGAGCAAAATCAGGATGGAAAGTAGCCAGTTAAATAGAGGTCAATAAAAGAAATGCAATTCCACCATTTGCACACCAATGGTGCTGACATCTCTCTGCTGTCCTTATGTCTGTAAGAAAACTTGGTCCCAGCCTTTTTCAGCAGGAACTACTGCTCTCCTTTTTTCCAACAGCCTCTCTTTTCTTATCTCTCTAGAATTAATCTGTTAATCTGGGTGCAATGAGTTCTCCTGATCAACATTAACAATGTATCACCACTTCTGAGTTTCTGACAAAGGCGATTTAATGACTCCTCACCAGGCTTTGTTACCCACCTTTTGTCTCGGTTTAAAATGTAATGAAAAGTGCACAAAAAGTTCTTCTGCTTTTACAAAAGAGGAGGTTCCTCAGCTGGGCAGGATCAGCTGTCCCTGTCACAAGAATGATGTTGAATGGAATGGCAGCAGCTCCCAGCCTTTGGAAAACCTCCACAGGCTCCAAAGGGAAGCTCTTTGCTTTCTATACCCTGCTCAACCTCAACCCCGAGGCTGTAGCAGGAATATAACTGTGTGACATGGGAACAGACAGGTATTAATGTGTTTATTAATATATATTATGGCCATCTACTCTCTTTCTCTTGCATTCCTCCAACCCAGTCTTTTCCAGTGGCACCACTAATCTCACGTTTGGGAGCACCTGCTATAATTTCACTGCAGACTCAGCAGAAAGAAACACCCTTTCAACTTGAACTTTTGAGGTCTGCAAACACAGTAAGCAGTTCTGACAAATTCATAGTCCTCTTCAAAGTTGATACAATCCAAATTGTAATTACATGTATCCTGTACCTGTATTAATTTGGACTGATCTTGCACAATAGGTCTCATAGAAACACAAATATTCAGCATGTTTGTTGATACGATGATGCACAGAAAGAATTCTGATTTAAAAGCACGGGGACATAAGTATGACTTTTCCAGAAATAATCTATGCTATGACAAAATGAAGGCTACAGAACCATTGTGATATTAAATATAAAAGACCTTTCCAGCTTACTTACAGCATCCAGTATAAGGGATTTATTATTAGTTCCTAACTTTATGGTAAATGATGCATAAATGATGGCAAAGGTGTACAAGAGGACTGTATAAAGACTCTTGCAGAGTGAGTAAATTGGTTGAATGCCAGCTTTTCTAAGGGTGAATGGTTCCACTGACTTGTTTAGGGCATATCATGCAATGATGGATGTAAAATTACAACATTTTAGAATGGCAACCGTTCAAGGGAAGATTCCAAATTTATGAGGGACAACACCCTTATTCTAATAAACCAAACATGTGGCTTCAGTCTCTCCCTGAAGGAGAATAATTTTCTCTTCCAAGGCAGGAGAGGTGGAACAAAGCACCTTGTATGCCCAAGAACTGGATTTTACTGCATGAAGCTGCAGCTCAGCTGAAGACCAGACAGCCTTATTTTCTGGGTTTTTCATAGCTGTACCTCTGCATATTTAAGACAATCTTGCCCATGTGTAATAATGTCCTTTTGAAATGAGACCAGCATTCCAGTAAGCTTTCTGCAAAATTCACAGGGTTTTCTTTGCATCATAGTCCATTGCCATTTCCACAGGGCTTTTATAATATACATAAGGAAAGTGTCAATTCAAATTCAAAGACAAAGAATACCTTTTTTGATGAAGCATCCTGTATATCATGTACTAGCTGGAGGTGTTCTCTGCTGCCTGACAGGGAACAATGACATGACAAGCAGGGAGAGAAGGAGCTTTTAACCAGTTTAATGTGCAGAGAGTTGGCACTCACTGAAAAGTCATTTGCCTGTTTGCCATTTTTTTTAAGTATGTCTCTTTCCTTTGACTTGTCATTACTCCTGTAATATACAATTTTGTCTTCTGTTTGTAATTTTCTGCTGCAGTGATTTCAAAGGCTCAAAATAATCTTTTTCTATCTTACTAGAAAAAAGATAAGGAAATTTGTATCTTAATAGTTTGCTTATTTCAAAACCTAGATGAGGTCCCATTTAGTGTACCTTTCATTGCTAGACTTTTCCTACTCTTGCTGCAGAGGCCTTGCAAGTGTATTACAGTGCTCGTGCTCTATGCTTTTCATACTTCCTGGAAGTCATTTGGGCAAAAGGCATTTTTCATAAAAGAAAATAACCAAGATTTGTTCTAAATTGCATTCTTTTAAGCACTGTTCTGTGGACCAAAGGAAAAAAAAGTCAGAAAGTCATTGCCCTTTTCTTCTGGGAGAGAAAATTAGTCTATTAAATGTGAGGCAACATGAAACTCTACTTGGAGCTAAATAACATATTTTGAATTGTTATCAGGCACATTACATGGCATTAAAGATAAAATTTAAGAATCGGTGAGTTTCTACCATGCAGTTTATTTTTCAAGTTAAGCTTTCAAATATTGAAAGTTCACATTCAGTGCCTTGATCAAAAATGATAAATGAACTACTGAATTAGAAGAAGATGCTGCTATTATTTTAACCAGTAAACTAACTCAGGGTTAATCTGGGTGCTATTTAGCCTATTGAAAGTGTTTTGAGTGAACATATGGTTTCTATTGTGAAATCAAGGCACAGTTTTAACTATGAATATAGATAATTACCCTTTGGACTTTAAACATTTATATGTGTCACGTTATGTTGGAGCATTTTTCATGGTCAATAGGTTGAAAGGTTACAGAGTCAAAAATGTAAATTGAGTGTGTTTGAGTAAAGCTATCCAGTGTAATGATAGTACAATTCACTACTGCTCTCTCTTGGAAAGAGGTAGCAACAACACTCAGTGAGCACCAGCAATGTAACAGGCTAGTTATTTAAATACAGATTGTTATGGTAAAAGATTTTAATGCGAGAATTACAGGAATTCAACCGTAGTATATATTGCTAGAAAATCCCTGGTTGCTGGAGCTTAATTTGATCTATACACACGGTGTGTTTGGGGGCCTAATTACAGTGCCAACAATAAAACCTTAAAATAAACTCTGCGTGCACGTACGAACGTGTGTGTGAGTGCAGGTCTCAGAGCCAGGGGCATTGCTATAACCCACTCTTGATTTAGTCTTGGAAACATGTTTAGCTTTGCTCCCTGAGTGTAGCCCTTGGCAACATCCCCTTCCAAGGAGCCAGATGTTATGTCTGCACCGAGGATGGTGGAAGGACCCAGCGAGTATGTGCTGGGAGCCCTCGAGTGCAGACTGAGCCTGAACTGCAGCAGCACCTCCACCATGCACCCCCTTCAGCCCAGGACCCCAACCCACCGGGCTCTGACACCCCTTGGTAAGTCATTCATAGAGAGGGAAAGCTCTGACACCCCTTGGTAAGTCATTGCTAGAGAGGAAAAGCTCTGACACCCCTCGGTAAGTCATTCATAGTGAGAGAAAGCTCTGACTCCCCTTGGTAAGTCATTCATAGAGAGGGAAAGCTCTGACACCCCTTGGTAAGTCATTCATAGAGAGGGAAAGCTCTGACACCCCTCAGTAAGTCGTTCATAGAGAGGGAAAGCTCTGACTCCCCTTGGTAAGTCATTCATAGAGAGGGAAAGCCAAAGTGCTGCTGGCCCAGGCTGAGGGACGTTCAGTATCACCCTGCTGGAGGCATTTTGGGTGAGCAGCTTCTCTCCCTGTGCCCATGGCTCACTGAGGTGCTGAGCACTATGGCTGCATTGCTCACCAAGCCAGCTCCTGAGCATGAGCTTTCTGCTTCAGGACTAGCAGCTGCTTATCTGGACCAGTGCACAGTCCAGCAGGGATGAACCTTTCTGTTAACTGCCTGTACTGCCCCTCTTGAACTTCCAGCCATGGGAAACCTGAGAAATGCATCACCTAAACCAGATCAATCAAACTCAGTTAATTTCTTATTAATAATTAAGATTTTTACAGTATTTAATGTGCATTATCAGACACAGAGTGAGGCATTAAATGACAAAGAGTTGCTACAAGGACTTCCAAAAAATCCCACAAATAAAATGTTTCTGGTTGTGATTTCTCTCATATATATGTTAATTTTTTTAATATATATTTCAAATATAAATTTCTATGAATTGTATTAGATTTTTAAATATAATACAGCCTTTCTCCAGGCACACTAAAGAAAAATGAAATCCCTTTTTTCCCTGCCTGCATATGCCTTATGGAGCCATTTATTGCACCATTTTAATTACAGCACTGTTCCAATCCTGTTTTTTTCCCATTTCTAGAAACACACACACAAAGAAGCATTTTTTAGTAATTTCTAGAAGTATGTATACTCAAAATATCCTTTGTTTACTCTTTACACCACTGAACTGCACCGAAATATGCTTCACCTATTCCTTTCCATGGCAACCTGTTTTTCAGTACTTTCCAACATTGTTTTCTAACTTCTGAAGAATTACTTCTTTCCTTTCTTCCCTGCCATGATAGGTGGTCATTACCTGTCACTTTCAGTGTGGGAACCACAAAATGAGGCTGTTGCTATGATGTAATAAGGGTTCCTCAGTATTGGCAATTAGCAAAAATTAATTACTCTGTGAAAAATCTCTAGTATTTACATTTCAGGTTGTTATCTTGAAGCAAACTAAAATGTTTGAATTTTTTTCATAGATTCTAAAAGGTAGGGAATTTTTCTTCATTGGAAAAGGCTGGGTTTAAAGCCAGCTCAATCCTAAACTGTGTGGCCCTATGATAGTTGTTGTTTTGGTGTCTTACAGACTAGCTGGACTTCAACTTGAAATAAGCCCAAGCTGCTGAGTGGCAAATGGATTATTCAATTTAAAAGATGAATTCCCGTGAATCCATGTGCAGGTTATGAAATGCAGTTTCTGAAGTGTTTTGGATCAGTTCAGGTAGCAAACATTTTTATTTTGGATGGATTGGGGTTTACATGGTATTCTCTTCCAGTTTTCCTGACATCAAAATTGAATATCATTGGCCTAGTTGAACTGTGTCAGTGTCACAGAACTGCCATTTGCTGTTAAAAATGTTAAGGTGAAAAGTTATTGAGCAGCTTTCCCAACTATTACCATTACTGCTCTTCACTGTTTGTGCTACAGTAATATGAAGAGGCACAAGCTGAGAGAAAGGCTCTATTTTGTTAGACATTGCAAAAATATATAATAGGAGATCTTTCCCAAGAGAGTTGAGAGTACCTGTAGAGAAGGTAAAATTGAGGAGGGGAAGCAGAAGAAATTGAAAGGTGGAGCAGACAAGAGGCAGTACAAGAAAACATTTTTTTTATTTTATTTTGCTTTATTTTAAAACATCAATTTGTTATTCCCTCAAAATCAGACTTTTTGCTACTTTTAAAAATTAATTTTTTTATTGTCTGGCTGTGTGTCACTTTGCCTTTTTTGTGTCACTTCTTTTATTCTTTTACTTTCTCTCTCTCTTCTCCATTGCATCATCTAAAAATAGTTTTCCTAAAACATTTAGTTGTATCATCACAATTAATCTATTCTCCTTAGGTTTTTGAATCAACTCTTGGACCAGTATATATACCTCCTCTCTAAGGAAGTCTGCTTTGTTGTTGTACTCCTATATAAAGCTTTTCATTTTACCTGCTGTTTTTAATCTTTATTATTTTTTTGCAGACAGGACTTTTAGATTCCTTGATTAGAGATGTGCAAACTCTTGGGGAAAAAGAAAAAAAAAGGCCTCTGAAGATTTTATAACCCAATGGTAAAGAAAACAAATTACCATGCATTTCTTTTACTGGGGAAAAGAAAGAAAGGAGCTGCAGAAATTGTGCCTTCCTACTAGCTGGCTTTGGAGATGAGCCTGAAAAGAGATGACAATTGCATTTTGTCTCTGCACTTTGAATGGATTTCTGGGGAATACTGCAATTACACAGAAACAACTGCATGGAAATATACTTTCAAATACACGGGAAATTTTCTGGTTGTGAATTTTCAAGATGCTGATATGACCAGTCTATTTTAGATGACATCAGAATAGAAAGTCTCCCAGAAGTTGGCCCTGGCCTGTCTATCTCTGTTTGTGTCTCTCTGTGACACCTTAAGCTGCAGCTGAAAAAATACTGAAAATGGGGCCACTACTTGTTTTTAATCCCTCCTCTTCCTCCCACCGGAAAGATCTATTTTTTTGCCATGCAAATATTCATTCCTATTTCTCTCCTAATAAGCTTATCTTCCTGATAGTTTGACTAAGCTCATGTTGTATTCAAAACTCAGAGTTTCCTAATTAAAGTCCAATTCCAGTATTCCTCCTTAGATATTCAGTGCTTCTGCACACTGTGAAGAAAGATATTTTTAGAAAATATGGGCCACTTAATTCCCGTTAAGTTTTCTGTAACAGATGGTATAGTTATTTGATTTATGCATTCACCTTCACGTGGCCCTGCTGACTGCCAGGTTTTTTTTAAACCTCCAAAATTCTTTTTTGTTATGCACTGAAACTTCACCCTTTCCCCTGCATGAAATATTAGTTTTACTTAGAAAATCTAACTGCGTGCAATTTTCATGTTACTGAAATTGTGCACGGTCTGGTGATTAATTGTATTGTCTTGATCACAGCCTCAGCCTGCTGTTCAGGGCTCATTACAGCGGGAGGAATTCAGCAGAACACGAATCTTAACCAGGTGTGGCTTATTAAAGTGGCAGCGCCCAATTTAAAGACCATAAAGGATTTGTATCAAAATTTATGCTTTTAGCTGCATTCCCCTCTCAGGATCCTAGAGCTGTAATACTAAAAGGACACTGTAGCTTGCTCATGGAAATCACTCACATCCATCATGTGAAAAGGCAGCTCAGATCTGTTCCTCCCTTGAGTGGGAAGACTTGCACTACACTTTTACACAGCACACTCATTCCAAACATTTTCAAAACTTTTCCTTAGTTAGATCAGAGTTACAAATGTACAGTTTGCATTATATAGTGAATTGTGCATTTCTCATATGTCAGGAAAACGTTTTCCTTTCCTCTGAAGATGCCCTTACAGCGTCAAGACAAGCACTGAGGGGAGGTAAACCTTGTAGGAAGTTATCAGCAGCATTTATCTGGAATTCAATACACACTTCATAATTTTATTCTGTATTTTAGGCAGTCTGATCTGTGTGGAGAAAAACAGTGAGGGGAGGGGGCAAGGGAGAGGAAAGAAAAATTTTTATTACTGAGTGAGCTTATCCTCACCCCAAGCGTGAGTGCTGGTCCCTCACAATTGATATGAGTAAGCTAGTGATAAGCTGCCAGGTGGCCAGCAAGGCTCATTACCTACCAGAGATGCCAGGTAGCTTGCTGTTTATTCACATGTTGGGAAACTCTCAGGACAGAGAAGATTTAAATGGCATTGTTGCCCCTCTCATGAGCATTGGATGAGTGGTGTGAATTGGGTGTGGTTTCGCTGCTACCATTGTGAGGAGCAATAGCCTGACACTTCTCTACCTTAGAAATGTGAGTAAAACCTTACACTTCCTCACAGATAAAAAAAAAAACAAAATCTGTGTACATTTGAAATTTTACTTTTTTGCAGTTTTGTCCTTCTCTGTTGATGTCAGGTGAAAGTGTCAAATGCAGCCATGCATTCATCAGCTGTAGTGCTTAAAGCAGCTGCTCCTCACAGGGCACTGCCGGTTTGTGCTTCCTTAAACATAGCGGGTATTTTCCTACCAAAATAGAATGGGACTGGGCCTGTTGTAAGTGTTGCAAAAGAAGAAGACTTCTGGGACATTGTTTGTGATTATAAATTATTTCAGCTGGCAACTTCATATGCATTTTCTCATAGTATATGCCTTTGAAGTGCTTACAAGCAGAAAACAGTCTGGGACCTCCAAAACTTTAGTATAAATATTCTGTGCTTAAAGACAGTGACTAATAAATTACTTGTTACCTTGTTAGTGGGGAAAGCCAAGTGTGCTGGTTTGGAATGGGACAGAGCTGACTGTCTCCACAGTAGTTGGTATGGGGCTGTGTTTGGGATTTGTGTTGGAAATTGTTGGTAACACAGGGATGTTTCAGTAATTTCTGAGCAGAGTTTACACAGTGTCAAGGCCTTTTGTGCTCCTTACCCATCCCACAGTGAGGGGCTGGGGGTGCACAAGGAGCCATGAGAGGACATGGCCAGGACAGCTGGACAACAAGGAAATTCCATAACATCATACTCAGCATATAAAGGTGGAGGAAATAGGAGGAAGGGGATGGCACATTCAGACTGGTGGCATTTCTGTGTTTTCAAGTAACAGTGCATGATGAGGCCTTGCTTTTTTGGTGATGACTGAACCCCTGCCTCTGTGGGAAATGCTGAATAAATGCATTTATTTTTTGCTTTGATGGTGCAAGTGGCCTTTGCTTTCCCTATTAAATTGTCTTCATATCATCCCCGAAATGTTCTCTTTTACCCTTCTGATTCTCTCCCTACCTCAGCGAGGGGCAGGGGGTGGTGAGCAAGGTCCTCTGTGGTGCTTAATCACCAGCTGAGGCTAAACCATGACACAAGGAAAGAAGAAAAACGTCTTTGAAATGTGATTGAGGCTTAATCCTCAACAAATCCAGAACTTTACACAAGGTGATGTGTTCCTTTTTTTGTATTCTATGTGCTTTAGCACTAGCCCTAAATGAGCTGCAACAAGCAAAGAGGACTACTGTGTTCCTCAGCCATGAGAAGAGTGATCTGACATGCATTCTCTAGTCAGTGAAAAGGGAGGAAGATGATTATGAGAAGCAACTAGATACATAAAAGCCATTGGAAATGCAGGTTACCACCTCAATGCTTTCTTTACTTTCAGAAGGGTTGCACTGAAATTCTCCTTAATACTTAAAAGTTATGGATGCAGTGCATACGTTTTTTTAAGGTGGTTCATTTCTCAGGTTGTGAATGTGACAAATGCTTTGATCCATTAATTACACGTGTCTGACCAAGAATTTTGGCAACAGATACTGCTCCTCTGAAAAGGAGTAAGCTGTTGAGTGGAAAATCAGCCGTGCCAATAGTTGTTGTCATGGGAAGCTCAAATAAGGAAGAGGGAGAAGGACAAGGCCTCTTGAGAACAGTGAGATCTGATGTGGGCTGGTGGGAAAGGGAATTCCCAGGTAGCAAAGGCTGAAACAAAGGGAAGGTGCATGTCCTGGCAGGCTTTAAATACAGGAGAGTACAATTGAAAGCTTACACAGCTTCAGTGGAAGCAGGGCCTAAGGAATTAGTCAGCCAGTCCAAAGCAGATCCCAGAGGAAAAGCAGCACTGTTTCAAAGTGTAAGAGCATTATCTCAGTGGGCAAGAAGGGAAATGCTGGCAAGATTGTATGGTGAGCTGCCCCAAGGTGCAGCAATGCACTGCACGCATGCATTACACTGCTGGGCTCCCATATGGAGTTGGTAACAGTACAGTGAGATTACCCATCCTTCTCTCAAACCTATAATTCCAGAATTTTGTATGGGCTGTTCCTTTTACTGCCTCTCAGTGAGTGTGGAAATCTAGACTGTGGCTGGTGCTGTGGTATATGTTTCTTTAAGGAGGTGCTCTATAGAGATATCTTAGAATTAGCATGTGTATTGTAAGACATAGAGGTTGCCATGGTAAGTACACATTTTTTAATTGAATAGCAGACTAATAGGCACATAAAACCTCCATAACTTCTTGGCACATAAATTACCTCTCCTGGGGCTGTAGGCAATTAAACATACCTCTTTGCTGAAATTCTTTCCAAGTCTTTTTCTCTGTTTTTGTTTAGATTGAAGCCTCTCATTTCTTTCCCTGTTTCCCTCAACAATGCTTCTTGGTTTTCTTTTGTCCCTTTTAGATTACTCTATCTGTCTCTCTCTCCAGCCTTCTCTTGAATGTCATATGCTTCACGGAGCAGGGAAATAAAGAGGATATCAGGCTATAAAAGTGGGCTGATTGGTTGGGGTTTTTTAATTATTCTTATTTTTAAAAGCATAATTTGGTATATTTCATATTTGTGGAATTCTCTGAGTGCTTTGTAGTGCGAGGCTTACACAATATTACTCATTTGGACAAATATCTAGAAATGTCCATTACATCCCAAAAGGTGTATTCAAATCAAATATATGCACTAATATGCTACAATTTAAGTAGATGTTTTAATAATCTTCTTTATGCAGCTCTTCCAAAGGCACATGCTGTCCTTAGAACACAAGTTTCAGACATTTTGTAGCTTTAGAAAACCATAAATCTTGCTTGTTTCTTTTGAACTATTCTGACTTGGACTTGCTGGCCCAGAGATCTTTTGATGTTATTCTCTTTCCTGACAAAGCTTTCCTCATTGGGCATGGTTCTTCCAGTGGTGTAATGAATACATCATTTGCCTATGTGCATTGTTCCAAAAGTGGGCATTGTCTCTAATCTCTCCAGCAATACAATAAATCACAAACTGCCTTCTCTCTCCAGTTTTTAAAGATCTTTTTTCTTTTTTCCGGTTACACAGTTGTTATAGAGAAGTAAATCGAGAGAAGGTTATTTGTACTTGCTCATACCTCAGTTATTTTTAGAACCCATATTGACAAATTTTCAAGTAGCATTGTATTTCATAAAGAGCGCTGCCCTGAAATCACTGTGGCTCGAACAATAGGAAAATCCAGGGCTGCAGGAGGCCAACGCAACAGGATATCCATAAGCAGCAACGCCTACTTATCAACAAGGGGTGAGCTTAACAGACTTGTTCCTGGCTGTGACAAACAGTGAGCAGAATTCCTAGTGAGCCAGGGAGCAGCAAATAAAGGCAGGAGATAACTCGAAGAAAGATTAGGCGCGGCTGACTCGGTCTGTTCCTTTGCACAAATCAAGAGCAATTTAAAACAATAATGACTGATAGTTTTCCACAAATATCCTGACTTCTATCCTATTGCAGTACAGAGTTCATCCACCTTTGTTTTTTTTCTTTCATTTCGGTGTTCATTTTTTATGATGTTCATTTTTTATGATGAAAGTGGTCTTGTCTTGAAGGAATAGATGAGTAGTCTTTGGTTTTTGGTTGGTTTTTTGTCTGGCTTTCCCCTGAGTAGTTCAAAGATACCTCTAACGGCTTGGAACAAAAGGAAATTACTGTACAGATCAAGGGATTACAAAGCAATGTTTTTACAGATTTGAAATAAAATATAAACAGATGTTGGGAGATGAATGGCACAGAGACAGTTGTTGCCAATTCATTAATAATACCAACACAAATCTACTCTGTTTATTATGTTTTTGACCCATATTTGTCAATAGGGAAAAGAGTCATAGTCTGAACTTGTAAAGCTAATAAATGTATACCAGACAAGCTCAGTGTGGAGACTTGAGAATACCAGCATGACTAGTACTTGCCATCTGTGTATGTGTAATCAATATTTTCTCACACTGTAGTGAGAAATAGCTCATTTATATCCTTGCCCCTTTGGCCCAAACAATTAGTCACTGTTTGTGGCCACGTAGGTTTGACTGCATTTGGAAGGGAGCAGAGAATATCTCCGTCACATGTATGAGTGCAGCCTGTCTCTAGCTGGAAGGAATTTCCAGAACGTCTGTTTCCTCAAATGTGACAGAAACAAAGACATCACTAGCCCTCCCAGGGCATGGGAAGCTTTGAGGCAGAGCTCAGATGCTCTGCTCCCTCCAGACTATTCACTCAACTTTTCTCCTCGATACTTTCCCATCCAGTAGTTTACAGGGCACCAAAGTGTCCCTCCCCTCCACCATTTCAGCATGGAGCTCCCTGAGTGCCTCAGTGTCCCAGGCAGCCCTGTGCTCTGTGCTCCCTTTGGCTGCAGGAAGGCAGAGCAGTGCTCCTCTGGCAGCCTGAAGGAGGGATGTTCACCTATTTGTGGGTGTCACCAAAGCTGTGCCGTTCGATGGGAAGTTGGGTAGCTCCAATGAAAACTTTACTGCAGCAGAATTCCTTTGACGTGGTCTCTCCACCACACTACAAATACTACTTTTTTCATGTGGTCCAGCTTGAGTTCTTTGAGGCTTTAAGAGCAAAGTGAAGGGACCTGAGTCACACAGGAATTGCTTCCTCATCTCTTCCAAAGGGCATTGTCATTGTGTAATAACTTGTAGCTAAACAAGTTCCTGTAGCACTCTGAATACAGAACACAGATTTTGTAATGGAATGATAAATTACATCAGGCCCTAATCTTACTGCTCTGTAACAGCTCTCTCACATAGACAACACTTCATTTCAGTGCATGTTTATGGCATTTTTCAGGCTATAAACTGCAGGAATTAGGTTCTCAAATAGATGAGAATTTGATTTTTTTGGCCATGAAGGTTTTGCTATCTCTCTGTATCTGTAAGGTTTGTAACAAAACGATAAACTACAATCTCAGAGTGATAAGTACAGTAGATAACAGTCCACACTGCAGGGTTTTTCTCTTTGAAAAACAGCTTTCTATAATTGAATAGACTTATATGAAGCTCTCTGTAAAATTTCTAAATTGTCCTTCTCGGTATGCTGTAGAATTATAGCTTTCAGTTTTGGACAATCAATTCTGAAGATTTTTCCGATTTTATTGGCTAAAGCTGAAATCATACAGGTTTAAGATTTTAGTGAGCAAGATTTGGGATGATGTTAATTGTCTGCTGCTCTTTTCCTGGAAAGCCATTAAATCAGTTCATATACTTTCTAAATAATCTCCCAAGTGTCAGTGTTCTTGTATCTTGAAGTGACACTTACCAGACAAATGGTATTTAAGGGTTCCTACAATATGTGAAATGTAGATAGGATGCATTGGGGTTTTTGCTTGTTTTGAACCTCTTGTTAATACTAAGACCATCTTCCTGAGGAAGCCTTACTGAGTTTTAAGTACTTGTCACTGGCTATCAGATCCCTCCATTGCTGGCAGCAACCAGCACAAAGGTGGTACATGCTATCCATGTAGGTTTCCTTGGTGAGAGCAGAATGAAAATTGCATATATTCAAGTTAATTTGTTCAGAACTGCTGATAGGGTGGTGTACAAGGCATGCAGGGCAGATTAGCATCAAAGAAAGTGATGTCCATGCTGAGCTTCCCAAAGGGATGTTAAAAGGAACATTAACTGCTTAAATATGAACAAAATCTTGCTGCACCAATTAAGAATTAAGATATTAGCATCCACCAAAGGATGCAATATCTAGACACCTAAGTACAATGGTCATCTCTGTTTAGAATGAGATCATACAGATGGGAAGTGTAGAAAGAGGTAGTTAATTCTTGGCAAGGTGGATGGTACATTTATTTTATTTATTTACAAGGTATTCCAGGTTTTATGTTGCTACTACGCATACTCTTAACAGTTCCTTTTCTCTGAGCAATTCTGTTGTCCCCAGTGCAAGAGAGGACAGTAAATAGAGCTTGAGTACTTCATCAAAATTCCCTTTCTATCACCACTCAGCACTTCACTTAAATAAGCCACATTAATGTGCCATGGGAGACTTAAAAAGCAGTTTTCTCCCCTTGCCCCCAGGTGTTTCTTCTGCTATAAAATAATTTAGCCATGTTTTATCAGCAACATTAATAGTAAATGCTTACTCAGTAATCCTTCCTGGGAGCATATATTTAGTATATCTACTAGTATGCAATTATGACTCTGATGGAAAGGGATCTTATTCCTGATAAGATATCTGACAAAATCAAAGTGGTGTTCTTTCTCTTCCAGTGGCCTAAAACCCTCTATATCTACTAAAATGGATAAATTCACAGTAAATATGTTCTTGGACATATGTGCTTGGTATAACCTCTTCCATTTATAATACCAATATATAAAAGTGTCTTGGGTTTGCAATATTTTCTTAAGACCTATTAAATGAAGATGATTGATGGAAAATACAGAACATATCCAGAAACCTACATCCCTTGTAAATGGTTTATCTTGGATACCAATACAGTCCCTTCAAACTTTTCCTCTTTTGGAAGCCTAAGCTCCTCCAAGTTTAATGAATGCTGCATAGACCAAACTTGGGTGACTGTTTCTTCTGCTGTGCCAGTAGTGAAATTTGTAACCAATTTTCTTACCTGGCAAGTACCTGAAGAACATCTCTTAACAGCATGAATACATCTAGTTTTCCATTGCAATGTAAAGAAAATGGTTTGCAGAGACTCAGTTTCATTTGGCTGCTACCTATAGGTTTCTCTGCCTCATCTAGTGAATCTTTGCTTCAGATGCTGAAGCATGAGCACTAAAACAACAACAAAAATTATATATNCTGGATTTCTCTAGGCAGTTTTTGGAAGTTCATCTCTTTAGAATAATTAATTGTGAAATGTCTCTGTTGCATAACTACACCAAAGGACATGTTTGTGCCATCTCTTGCACTTGCCACTGATTTGTTCTGAAGTGTGTGAATAAAAGTTGCTGCTCAGGAGGGCAGGAATTCCTAACACTGGATATAACATGGTGTTAGTATGAACAAGTTTGGGGGGACTTTTCTCTAGTGACTGTACCCCACATGTGACTTCTGTGTAGCCTGAACTCTTCTGAACCCAGACCTGATACTGTGCCAAAAGAGGCAGTAATTATTTCTCCATCATGGAAAAGGTATGGTGATCATCCTACCCAAAGAACCTCCTGTCCCAGGTTTGGGGTGTGAATGACTCTCAGGCAGCAGAACAGCCCTGTTGGGCCTTGTGCATTGAGGTTGGGCCAGGCTGGCATTTGGGCAGCCATTTACCAGTTGCCCAAATGGTTACAAATCTCTTTTTTTCCTCATAGCTTGTATTTCCAGGCACTTTAAACTCCTTTAAACTCATCTCACTCCTTCTATTTGTCAAATTATCGAGGGGTAGTCATAGGGGTGGGTTTGGTTTCACTTTTCTGGTCCTCTAGATGCTTTGGGTTTTTAAGAAGTCTGAAAAATATCTTGTTCACCACCATGATAACCAGTGTCTTTATGTAATATGACTTCTAGTCTGTCAGTTTGTCATAAAGTGAGAAATATGACAAATACTTGCTCTAAATATTTTTAATATAATTAATCTAAGCACAGCAAGATAATGCAGTTTCATAACAGATTATGTTTATTGATAGAGAGTGAAAATTTGTAGCATTTGATGCAAAATGACAAGTCTTGTCACATAGTCACTGATTAATATTTTTAACAAGGTTTATTTTTTCTGAAATATTCACTGCTCAAATAGAACACAGTCTTCTGGTGCTGATGGTCTATTTTAAAGCAACTTTTGTTCCAAACTAATAAACATATAGCTTTTTGATGTATTTTATGGAGCTGGGTCCTGCTCTCTAATGAGCTCTTTTTTAAGAGCTCAGTGAACTGAACATGACAGTGCAGTATAATGGCCATATTCCTTCTCAGGGGCTTGGGGTTTGTGCTGTCCTTGTCCTTTCCCTGCATATATGGATAGCACCTAATACAAGAAAAGTATTAACACAGGCCACAGGGGAATATAAAACGCAATTTATATGCCAAGAGCAGCTGTAAGATTGCCCAGAGGAAGGTGTGGGTGGCAGCCACACATGTTGAGGCGTTCCCAGGTGCCCGCTCCAAGAAAAGAAAGGAACCCACCATCTTCTCTCCCCTGAAGGACTACATTATATCTCTGGTACATTATAAGAGAAAGTAATTAACTGCCAGTACCTCTGAGGGTAACTATCTCGAGGCTACTTAACCAATTTGACTGTTCTGACTGTGTCTTATCCAAGCAAATTTAAGACCCACTCTGCAACACCAAGCACACGATACATTCTCACAGTGCCACGGTCTGAGAAGGGTGAGCCTGGCTACAAACTGTGACATGTAAGACAACTTAAATTGCACAAATTAGTCAACAGCTGCTCTAAGGAGTCTTGATTGTACACCTGGGTCTGTGTATTTCCACTTCTCCAAAACTTCCAGGATTAAGACAGATCCTCATTCTGCAATGACACCTTTAATGGCATAGTTAATAGGCGATGTCTCTGACTGCGGTTTTTGTGCACTTGGTGCGTGACCCTCTCAGGCTCCAATCCCTCTTAAGCACAAGATAATCCTTTTCCTTGTGACAGGTTTCTCATTTTAGTTGCTTTCAGCATAACAACCCAGAATTTCTTCCTTGACATCTTCTGAATCAATAACTTTAAAATAATATTGCTGTTCCCATCTGAACACCGGTCTGAAACTGTGATCCAATGCAAGGTGAATATTGAGGACAAAAAAGGGGTAAATAGAGGCCTAATTTCATCAGATCAATTCACTGAAATTGTAACCTGGACTTCTCTTGCTATAATTTAAAAATGCAGCCAAATATATGGTGTGACCTTTACTGTACAAGAGATACTAAAAAAGGTAAAGAAGAAGGAAAAACTTTCTCTGAAAATATAGGAGCCTATTTCTTGATCTCCTTCTCAGCCTTCTCTTTTTGGGATGATTTCTTCATTCTGAAGCACTTTACAGATTCACTTTAAAATAAGTTTTAAAAAACATAATCCAGAAAGATTGTCTAACCTCCTAGCTAGCTTTTACCATCATGTGCACAAGATGCTGTGCACTTTAAAATGGCAAACTGATGTCCTCATGCTCAGAAGCAGTTTCAGAGGTGACATTCTCATGGCAAAGGTCATTTGCTGTTTTGCAAAACAGCTTAGTACACGGGGAATTTTTTGTGAGATTGTAAAACAGAGCACATCAGCAAAGCTCTCTAAAACACATCAAGGAATATTAACTTTTCAGTAAAGCAAGAACGATAACAGGTTCCCATGTTCTGGCACAGCTGATGAGAGTCAGTGTCCATCAGCAGTGATGCTGTGCATAAACTTTTACCCTCCACAACAGAAAGCTTTCCCTAGGGAATTTTCTTGAAAATAGCACCATATTTCACAATTTGTTTGGTTTCATTCTGTGTTCAAGACATAACATGTTGTTGCAGTGAGTTATAGCATCAGTACCTAAATTTTTGTCATGAACTAGGGATTACTATTAGTGGGGTCTGGACAGTAAAAGACTAAATGTGGGTCAAATGCACTTAACTATGATAATGCACTGCTCGTGTTTGTGTGTATATACACATTTTATACATACATACATACATACATACATATATTTTATATATATATATATATAAAATATGCTGCTTTCTGTTGTCTACAGAAGAATCTTACTGACTGGCTGTTGCCCTTTAGCAGTCAACTGCTCCCAGTCAGGCAGAAGACAAAGTGGAATGAGGAATGACAAACTGGAGCAGGTTCTTTTGGAATTATGGATAGCGCTACTAAGCACATCTCAACCGGAAAGATGAATTTCTGTCATACTCTGGTTAATCTTTTTTTCTTACTCAGAAAGGGGATGCAAACTCATTTTTTACTTTACAGTTTTACCTTGCTATATTATGATTTTTCTCTGTAATGGTAATTTTATTTTTTCCAGTAGTCTTTTTTCCATTTTTGCAATTCATGCAAATTCCACTGTCATACAAATGCCATCATGGATTAGTGCATGGCTCATGTCAGCACTGACCACGACTGTGATATTTGGAAAGTAGTGCTAAGTACAGCTGTACCAGAGAATGCTTAGGAGGAAAGAATGTTTTAATTAAAACAAAACTAGATTTCTTTTTTAAAAACTTTTAGGACAGAAAAGAAAAATCTTTACTTTCTCACCCCAAAAATTCTTTAGTTTATTGAGCATTTTGTTACATGCTCTTGGGTTTTACCTTTCAAGTTTTAATTCAGAAACTATTTTAAGCAATAAAAATAAGATTTTGAAGGGAATACTTCCAGTAAACATACTTGTAAGCAGTGTCCTCTTGAAAAAATTGTCCAGTGTGTGGGTTTAGGGTTTTTTGGATGGGGAGGAGGGAAAAACTAGAAAGGAATAGTTTCTCCTCTGAAATATGAGTGTCTTTCAACTAAAGTAATAGAATCATAGAATGGGTTGGCAAAGACACTAAAGATCACCTAGTTCCAACCCCCTGCCATAGACAGGGGCACCTTTCACTAGACTGGGTTCCTCCAAGCCCCATCCAATCTAGTCTTGAACACTTCCAAGGATGGAGCATCCACAGCTTCTCTGGGCAGCCCATTCCAGTGCACCCCACAGTGAAGAATTGCTTCCTAAAATCTAATCTAAGCCAGCTCTCAGTTCAAAGCCATTCCCCCTTGTGCTCTCACTGCAGGCCCCTGTGAAAATTCCCTCCATCCTTCTTACAGGCCCACTTTAGGTACTGAAATGCTGCTGTAAGGTCTCCCCAGAAACCTTCTCAAGACTGAGCAATCCTAATTAGCACAGCCACTAATTACCACTTGGAGGAATCTCTCTAATCATCTTCATGGCTCTGGACTCACGCCAACAGGTCCATATCCTTCCTGCTCTGGGGACCCCAGAGCTGGATGATGTAGCACTCCTGGTGTGGTCTCACAAAGGGAGAGCAGAGGGAGTGGAATTTGGTTACGTTAAGGGAGCCATTGGCCCTCGTGCTGTACACAGGGGGTTTAGCTGTGATCTTTGCAGGGCTCTCATCTCAAGTCTCTGTTGATGAGAGAGACTGAGACAGACAGGGTTGTAAAAGTCTGTGTTCTGTGGCTGTGTCTGTATTGAGACATCTGGGAGAAAGCTGTCCAGAGGTGAGAGATGGAGTTAGCCACAGTGAGGAATCAAAATGTGTTGAATCATGGTGTCTAACCCTCATTGCTTCAAAGTCTGTGTCCTGCACTGCCCTATCTGACAGCTCTCTGCTCCTGTTACAGGGATGGGGTGTAAACCAAGGTGCCAAAAAAAAAAAAAAACCTTCGCAAGTGACTAGAATCCAGCCAAAAATTCAGCTAATGGGGCTGTCATTCAGTGTGGAAAAAATGCCCAAATTATTTGTACAGTCCAATGACTGACAGATAAAGTATGACTGCTGGGGCATTCCATACTTTTTAACACACAGGCCAGCAAAAGCTGGTTCTCCTGGCAGTGCCTGGGGGAGTGGCACATCCCTGCTGTGACCATCCCTGCTGTGGCCCATCCCTGCAGCTGCTCAGGGCTGGGTGCTTGGGAGGGTAGCTGGCAACAGCCAAAATGCAGGAATGTTT